>JAGDQP010055903.1:0-13046 GCA_022664845.1 Lepisma saccharinum
TGGCCTTCCAGTGCGTGGTACATCTTTGACGTCAAAATTACCGGAACGGAATCGACGAAACCAAAATTGCGCGTGATTGGCTGTTACAGTATCAGGACCATAAACACTATTCACATTTGCAGCCGCCTGGCTTGCGTTTTCGCCTTTATCGAAGAAAAACGGTAAAATATAGCGTATTTTCTCTTTGCGAGTGTCCATTTTGACGCGCGCTCACACAACACTGAGTCAACTCATCACAACTATCTGAACAGTGTTTGTAGTACGCAATCTCATCGTTTGAACGCCATCTCGTTGAACCCGATCGGACTTATACAACGCGAGCTACAGATCACTGAAGCCATCTATTTGCAAAATAATGGATTACTTTTTACTACACCAGATATATTGCCACTTAACAATGCCGCGCTTCCGTTGTACCAATGGCAATGCAACTTCGACTAAAGAAAAGCACTTGCGTTGTTGTTATTTTCACTTTGTAGCGACCTTGAAAACGCAAATGCTAGATTTACGTTCACTACTTGAGTTTTCTTATGCATTGAAATACGTATCTCGCAATTCTTAACGAGAACAAAATGATCACTTTCCGATTATTCAAAGAAATGTAACAGTCAATACCAAGTAACGTTGACGATTTGCTCTCCTACTCAAGTAACACAAAGACGAAAACGCTGAAAGTTATACTCACCAGTCCATCCGGTATAAAGTATTTGTATCGCTGAACATATACTCCATGTTTTGTGACAAATGCTTATTCCACTATAAAATTCCTGGAAATTATTTCTCGTATGCCCCTTATATGAAATAGCTCCACTAGTGTATAGAACAACCGTGCTCTGAAAAATGTGTCCTGATAACTGCAATTAATTTTTCACTTCTTCTTGCTTTCAGTACAGCAGCGTAACGTAATGAGTGCGGGCCCGCCCGCAAAACTGTTATCCGGGCCCCCTTTATAAAAGTGTATAGCAAACACAAGTAGTGTTAGTGTATACTGCTACTGACGATAAATTTAAATTGAGACTTAATACCAAATTAAATGGGCCCCAAGTAATTGACTTGCCCGGGGCCCGGTATAACTTCGCTTATTAACAACAATTTAGGGGCGTGATCATGTCTAAAATGCTTTAAAAAAATCGAATTTGAGTATTTTTGTAATTTTCGGTCGTAGCACCACATTGCACCGGATATATGGTACACTCTAGAGGTCGTAAGGTGTCTATATATCAAATATGAAGTCAATCCGACAACTCCATCGATATAGCGGAATCTTTCGCATAACGAAGGCAGCATATAATTCTTCTTTGACATCTTCCAGAAGAACGAAAAAAAGAGTTTATTCCTTAGCAGCCTAAATTGTTAAAAATCACAGTGACGTTGAAAGGGCAATGTCGTTAACTACATCCCTTGCTAACAAATGGGAGATTCCCCTAACATTACAAAACTGGACTCCGGATCAATCAAGTTTTTAGTGTGTGCCTTTTGCATGCACAATATTTCTCCTTAAATTAAAAATTAAAATTGTATTAAATAATATAAATCTAGAAAATCGGACGCGGATCCTCTTTTACCTGGGCCCGCTCGTATTGCGGGCCCGAACGTTACGCCACTGTTTCAGTAATAACAATATTACTTACAAACACTATCTGGGCAACGAATTTGAGTGACGTCCTTCAAATTAAAAAATATTAACTGTTTCTCAACACTACATGCAATTTTCCCCAGACGTTAATATGTTCCACACGAACACCATGAAACTCTCCACACGTCTGTCTGGTTGGAGTGCAAGAATAAACAGCTAGCAGAGGTATGAATGATTGCATCCAGGTTTCTCACAAACAGGATTTTTTATTTTTTTTTCTGAAAACCGCTCACACAGCACAAGGTTGCTGGATCATGTTATAGAAATAATAGTAATTTTCTTTCCTAAGACACTGAATACACATCTGAAATTTGGTAAACTAGTATTTTTCTAATGCACAGTCCCACCCTGTATCACACAACCTACAAGCGTCTCTCCACTAGCACATTTAGATAGTTAATCGCTTCAGGAAAGTCACAAAGATCTGTACTTAAACTGGAGTGTTCGATGCCATTGAGTGTTTGATGTTTGAAACATCCAAAAAGAGCAGAAATGGTTACGTGTTCTCTCAATCAATTTCCAATGTAACTGCTTACACCGTTCATAGGATTGCAAGAAACTGGGAGCAATAACTACGATCATTGTATGCATGCATGTTTTTATATTCTACTAGCGTTTAAAAATGTATTTACGCTAAGTAACTAACTCTATGGCTTACGAAACTCGCGTTCCTTAACAAAAACGTTTACCATGCAGTCAGTGAAAATTATTTTCATGTTAATGTGAAAATATTTTAATTTTTGTTTTATTTTGATATACCCTGTGAAGTGAACAAAGTATTGACTTCAACTGTTTCAAATTTTAAAAATAGGATTTTCACTATTCTGTAAGAACAAGTGGTAAAAAATTGCATATTAAACATCAAATTACATAATATTATTGTAAATATCTAAGACAGAACAAGATAATACAGAAGAACAATTAAACAATACATATATATCACTTGTATTGTAGAATACCGTACTGTTGAAAAAAGTATCGAGTATCGAATCTCAGAAGGAAGTATCGGTATCGGCTAGCGAGAAATTATGGTATCGACTCATCTCTAATACAAGCGAAGATAAATATTTCGTACCAATCAAAGTACCGGTAATGGAGTTATTTTGAGTAATGAGTTCGACTTTCAAATTGCTGAACTAAAGATATTATTTATTGGAACAGTTACGTTAGTATCTACCGAAAAAGACCAATGAGCACATTAAGAAGGATTAAACCATTAAACGAAATTCAGTGGCAAACAAAAGACAACTGTACTGTATGTATGTATGTGTTTCAAATTACACTTATTTTACAAAAATGTTGGAAATTTTGTAATAGTTTGACAATGAATACGTCCTTGTCATCTTCTCCGTGAGGACATATTTAGTCCAATATGGTTGTTTGTCTTATATCTAAATATTTAATTTCTTTTGTATCCCGCTTTTTAACTGACGTTTTCAATTGAGTTATTGTCAACACACATTAACTGGTCTTCTTCATTTAAATTTAAATTTATTTACGGCCTTTTGGCATCTTTCGCTCAGGCTCGGATATGGTAAGATAGAGGATGTGGAAGGAACCCTTCAGGGCCCTATCTAAAGTGCCATCCCAGAATTCGCCTGGTGAAAAACTGAGCGGAAACCTTGCAAAAAATATCAGCCAGGATGGTTGGCTGTCACAGACCTAAGTGCCTATCCATTGTAGAACCGAAGTCCGCGACGTTGCCGTCCGGACCACGGGAGCTAAATGTGTTCTCTTGGGTTTTGTGCTGAAAGACATCTCTACGAATCTATCAATCCAGTTTTCAGGATTTTCTAAAATAGTTTTACAACTTTGAAACATGCCTTGTAAATGTAGTGATAAGCAACACAACACAGCAAAGACTAGAACAATTCAATACGGATCGGTGCGTGAAAGAGTTAGTGTCAACACTTGTAATTCTCATACGTATACTGAAACAGTATATAAAAGCACATTCTACAAATGTTGTTCATGTTATTTTGAGGTTAACTAAGGAAGTTAGACATATTGTTGAATAACATCATTGTTAATTTACACTTTTAGCATATAGGATTCAATATGCATTATGAAAATTGTCGTGATCCCCAGGACTTGATTTACACCCACCACCCCTACCAATAAAAATCTTTTGGAAAGAACATTGGCCACACACTTTCTCCATAACATGCAGTTAACAAGCCGGAAAGTTTAAAATTGTTGCATGATGTTATTTTCTAGACGTGGGAAGGTCATCAACAGCTAATGACAAGGTCACAATTTTCTGTTTTTCGTGATTCTCCAACATCGTACTACAGGACTGGAAACCGGTGGTACTGCTATTGGCTTTAAAAAACAGAAAATTTTGAATACAGCTGATCAATGTGAAGATGCACACATTACTTAACATGAAACATGTAGAATTCTGTGCACCCTTCATTACGACACACGAAGGTAGGCCTACCTGTTAGTTTTGGATCGGTTTGGTTGTCCAACTTGAGCCCATAAATAAATAAAGATAGTAAGATCATCTTTTGTGTTACGGTACTCAATTAAACTTAAGTATTCTATATATACTTACTATTTTAACATTAAAAAAGTTCTTTACATTAAGGTATAATGTAAGTATTTACCTTTAAACAAGCGTTCCGATCTTTTTTGAGACAGTCTTCCAACAGCACAGCTGTACACTCAACGCAGCACATTCAGACATAATCGATAAAAGTGATAACAAAATATATAGATAATGAATCTTCTCTTCATCACCAAAAGTCAAAGTATTTTATTCCATCTGGCGTCTTATCTTCAAGAATTATATAACGAATAGCTTAAAAGGTAGAAAATGGTGACAAGCAATGACCTGAACCTGAATCAGATTTTCGTTGTCAAGTCATACAGGCTTTGAGCTTACATGAATGATCTAACATATTTTGTTGACCTTGAGTACAGGTGGAATAGCAGTAAAAAAAAGTACGCTTGTACTAGTAATAAGATAACCATATCCTGTCACGAGCAAATACGTTTCACAAAATACCTTTGTGCGTGCAGTGTCAGTGGACAAAAATGTAAAGCTCGTGATATTAAAGGACAAGCTACACGGATTATTTTCTAAGTATTAACACCAGTTCCAGTTGCAGGAACTGTTTGCTTCACGTTGTTATTCGGTAATTTTAGAACACTAAACAATAGAAAGAAAGTATTTACAAGCTATTACAGAATGCATATGAATTAATAAAAAAAAAGTAAAAGATATTCTTTTTAAATAAAGTCCTTTAACGAACACAAATGCCCACGCTCGCTTGAACGTTGAATTTAATGGAATTTTATTTACGTCTTAGCATACATGCCAACCTAGAGAAGTTCGAATGCGGAAGAGTTGCCAATCTGGAAGGGAGGAAATGCGGGAGCTTGCTGAGAAACTAAAAAAACACGCTAAAGAGTTACAACACAAACGTTAAACCACAGAATACAGACCTTGTAAACCACCGAATCTCTCATGCATTTTTTTAGCTTCTCACGCATTTTGCGTGAAAGTTAACATGCCTGCCTAAGACATCTTTGGTTCAGTCCGCCATAGAGTATAGGAAGGAATGTAAGAAAAGTTGACCAGAAGGTAGTTTGAAGGTATTATCACGGCTTAAGCCTGTTGTGACTGAGGAAAACTTCAATCAGGATGGTCGGCTACAGGGTTGCAGCCCGAACCTTCGAATGACTAGCTAACGCTCTACCAACTGAGCTACGGTCGCTCGGTCAATCTGGTGAAAGTGTCTGAATTCAACACTGAATGAATATACAAGGAGCAGTGTTTGATTTGTGCAATTTCCAGAGAGGGGGAAGAATTAGTGATATATGTATTATACGGTATTTTGGGACCGTTCACATCCCAGGTTAGAGGTATATATATCTGTAGAAAGAACCAAAGAAAAATTTTGCCGAGAGGGGGATAATCCCAACCATCCCCCGCTACAAATCGAACGCTGACAAGGAGTATAAAATCACACACATACACTAACGAACAGAAATGTTTTTTTCTAAATTTATATGAATCTCATCTTACCTTAGCAATTTCTGGTATTAACAACTGTAAGTACATCTGTTTGCTAGCTTTCGTAGTGTCGCAAGGAATGAAAGAGTGAAAGCACTAAGCAGCCTGATATTCAGGCTGAAATTTCATACTCTACAAAAATAGATAAATAACTCAAATAAAAGAGGAGCAATTATTACACATTCACATAATTATTAAAAACTTGAAACAGACAAGCGCTAAGATACATATTTGCATTCTCGAGACAAAACTAAGGCCAAACATTTGCTATTCCTATACGGGAGAGTAAACAAAATCATATATTGAAACTTGAAAGGAAAATTCAACGTTGGTCATTGTCTTTTGCTTATACAATGTTGGTTTTCGATTACATTAATTTCTATACCTCTGGTTTCACTTTTCATTTATTTTCCTTATATATACAAACTACGTCATTCCAGCAATACCAAATGAAATTCATGATTTAGATTTTCTCTACTTGTTGAATACGGTGAAATAAGACTCCAAAACGTCAGTCATAACTTAATCCGCATTTATAAACAGCAAAAAAAAAAAAAAAAAAAAAAAAAAAAAAAAAAAAAAAACCAAAGTATTATGAAAGAGTAAAGATTGTGGGTGATTAACAAAAGGTTAGCTGGAACTTTTCACTTTCATAATTAATAGTGAGTAGTCTGATGTGATTTAGGTCATTGACCATAACCATAAGCTAAGGATGCTTTTATTATGGCAATAATGTTGTTATGAGGATAGAATAAGAAAATCAACACAATTGACAACATTTTCTCCTCTCAGCAAATCATTAAGGATTGTTTCCGAAATCTTTATTTGGGGAAAATGAGATGTCGCCTTGGATTTCACTCTCTGGTCTAGAGTATTTCTTTGTTCTTCATAAATCATTCTGTAGAACACATCAAATCACAAAGCTTAGAAGAAATATCTACAGTAACACACACACGTTGAAAATACATGCATTAAACGAAAGTGCCTAAACGTTATTTTAACGTTGTAAATGTACCGAAATGTCCGCCTGTTCAACGGTTTATTCGACGTTGAATAATGGTTGAGAAGAAACTAGTTGAAATCAGGAAGCAGGCGATGACGTTATCCAAAACAGAGCATGGTTGGTGTCTACTGGTATATACATTTAGTTGCATTCATCACGATATACAGCATTAACTTTGCAACAGTAAACAATCCAAGTGTCTGCTGCAGGATTGGAAGCATGAACGTTCCATACTCATCATTGCTAGCTCGACACGTTACCCCTGGACCACGAAGTCACCTTGAGATGCACTACTCTTTTACAGTATCTATAAGAAAAGGCAGTCTTGAAAGCGCCTCAAATCCAGACGAGTCGTTACACCATCATGTTAGAATAAGAATACTTTTCCTCTTTCTTTGTGTGCATTTTCCTTCTTTAACACTTTGACCATCGCTGCGCTATTAAATTTGTATTTCTCAAGGCGTGTAATATATCGCCTCCTTAAAAAAACAAATATAAAGCCAAATTTATGTCACAGATGAAAACACTTCACATTAACGTCCTATTAACGAAATTAAATGTTCGTTGAAATATAGATTGAAATTCAACGTGTTTTTAACAAGCAAAAGTGAACACAAAATAATAGTTAATGGCATCCAATTAGCTTTTAATTACAAATTTTATTCCGTTAAATTAGAAAGAATCCCATGAAACGAAAACTATACCATAATTTAAAATAACAGTTGAATCCACGTTGAACTAACATCTTTTCAACAATATCAAGTCTTTGTTGCAATATGATTAAAAATTAAACGTACTTTTTCAATCGATAACGTTTAACCAATGAACTAAACCAAAAACGAACGTTTAGAACATATTTCTGTGCTACTGAGGACATCTGATATTAACAGAAGTATGTCTACGAAGGTATAACAAACCCGATTGAACTAATATTTGAAGAGAATGGATAGCCCCTTTGGTGATGTTTTCCAGGAATTTTCTCATTCCCACCAGACGAATACAAGAATGGTAATTTTAAATAGAATCCCTGATGACCTCTACATTCCTCATCCCTATCTCAGGAACAGTGGTCGTCTACGGACGTAATGTCTAAGTTGCCTCTTCAATCCATAATTGTAAATTAAATAAAATAAGAAAGACAGACGGAGCAAGGGTCTTCTAGAGTAAATTTCAATCATTGGAGTTATGTAGTTATCATCAAGGCTCCACTGGAATTGTTTAAAGTTAGTTGCAAAGCGAGTTGTTACCCATTCGATTATTCTTTTTTCCCTCGATAAAAAAAAGATAAAAATGAAAAATGAATTGTATGGGCGGTAACAGCACTATGGCTTACGCCCGTCCCGATACGGGGGAAGCCCCTTATCTTTGTCACGTCTAAAAATAGCTGTTAATTAAAATAAAAGAATATAAAAGATGAAGATGTAAAAGGTCTTCACAATCACCCCACTGGTGTAAATGGCCAGAATAAAAACCAAGCCTGTAAACGGGCCTTTACAAATAAAACAAAACTACACTATAAAACTTAATGGAAGCCTGTAAATGGGACTTCACAAGATAAAACAAAACTACACTATAAAAATTAACAGCAAAGGAGCATAATCTTATAAAATAAACGGAAATCATAAAAATCTTCAAAACCAAGTAAAAGATTACCGTTTAAGTTTAGGTTTATACCTATTTTTGCCTCTCCTTCCAACGAGATTAAAATCTATATCCATCAGGGGGTCCTCAACCATGTCGGAGGACAAAGATGAACTTGGTTGATGGATAGTATCTACAGACTCGTCCTGAGCTAATTGTGCAGCCAAAACGTTCGTCAAAGTCTTAATGCTCGTAGCGAGAGGTGAAGTTCGAGCTAATTTGGAGACCTTATAGGGACTAAAAGTAGGCTTAACCCGTGGAGCTCTAGAGCTCTTCACAGGTGTTTTTTGTCCCTGACTCTCCGGCTGCATATTGCTAGGAGTCTCCGATTCTGTGGGCGGCTTCGGAGTGTCGTCATGCACAACAGACTCTGTTTGTGTTGATACGTTAACGGTATGGGTACCAACCGAGACAGTTTTAACTGCTATTTTGGCTACAACATGGGAAAACGCACCAGAGGGAAGGGTGCGCTGAGACTCTTTTACGCGACGTTTTGCATCGCCAGCAGATATTTTCTCAATAACCATCAGCTCTCTAATACGTTTCTCTTCTTTAAATACTGGACAGTCACGCGACCAGGCCGTGTGATCACCCTTGCAATTAATACACTGAGGTTTCAGTGATGTGCAAGGATCCGCACAATGGCTACTGGTTCCGCAAATTGCACAAACAGCAGAGGTCGCCTTACACGACGTGCTGGTGTGTCCATAGTGCTGACATTTAAAGCAGCGGAGCGGACTGGGTATATACGGACGGACAGGTAAGCAATAGAATGCTGCCTTCACGTCCTTGGGGAGCTGTGGCATGGCGAACGTCAGAATTAATGAATTCGTGGGTTGCAGTTCTCCACTCTTTCTACTTTTAATGCGCCTAACATTCACTACACCTTGGCTTGCGAGTTCATCCTTAATCTCTTCTTCAGGGACATCTACCAAGTCCCAACAAGATACTACGCCCTGACTATAATTGAGTTGACGATGCGGTTCAACTTGAACCTCGAATTGTCCTAGGGTCGTCATTTTCAAGAGATTGGTTGACTGTTTGTTAGTGGATGTCTCCACGAGCAAGGTGCCGTTGCGAAGCTTCTTAACATGTTTAAGTTCGCCGGCGACATAATGCAGTTGTTTTTGTATAATGAAAGGGGATAATCCCTTCAAACCACCTGGATTCTCTGCTTCATTCTTTACTTTAATAACAAGATATCGTGTGATAGTCGGTACGATACTTGTCTGTTCCTCTATTCCAATTTTCTTTGCGGTGTCACTGGTTATTTCGGTAACTATATGCGCCTTCTTTCTATTATCCTCAGTGACTTTCTCTTCATTCTGTCTCTTGGTTTTCTTCGTTTCTTTGTCTGTGCGCGAAGGCGACTTGTTAGGATGTGGTGGAGCCATGATGAATTTTAGCCGTAAATGCCCACACTTCTCCGTCTTCGTTCTGAGGAGCCAACGAGGCTGCCGGGTACTACCCTCATCACCCTTGTCAGCAAGCTGGAAATCGAGGCGAAGTCCAATGACTTGGCGTCGAAATCACTTGTACTCCCGACTGATGGATACTTGGGACACCCACTCCCCCGAGTGTTGGCGAGACCAAAGGTCCGAAGAGCTCCCCAATGGCGCACTTCCCAGTCTCAACGAGCTAGACCATCCAAGAATCTGCTGTTAAGAACTAGGCGCTATCCAATGGTTCCGCCCCCTTTCCCCTGAGCCCAGGGGCCATCGTCAATGCAAGTACATCCTGTCACATCCGTGGTCATTGCGCGGAGGCACAACTCACAGCAAAAGAGGAGATGAAATGATGATCATCTGTGGATGAAAATGAGGTGAATGTGAATGGAACTCCTCTGTGCTGGTCCTCCTTTCAAGCAGCGTAGGTGTTTAGCTGCGAGGGCTGATTGCAGCCAGCAAAAGCCAGCTGGACGATGGGGTCGCCAATTCCCTACGCCGTATACGAGCAGCGATGGTCTGCTGCTCGGGCTATGTGATGATGCATCACGTTGCGGCCCGTAGGCCTGCGATGAGGTCGCCAATCCCCTACGCTAGATTTTTTTTTTTTTTTCCTCGAGAAAATGCTATGTGTATTTGTTAGTTTACGTTTCCAACAATAAGGAATGCTTGCTTTGAGCTACATCACTGAACGTCACTTTACCTGTCCCTTGCAATGAACGCTGAATGATCATAGATCTCTCTGTTACATAACCTGTTGTCTTAATGTGCTTGGTGTCACTTGACAGTATAACCTAGCAAGAAATACGCTCACCGACTCGTATCTTGTTATTTTATCATTTTCTACCAACATAACTACATTACCTAGTAGTGTTACATAATTATAACTAGTAGTGTTAACCGTATCCAGTCTAAGGAATGACATATCTTAGCGAGTACAATTTCAGCGCCAAAGAATAGGAAAGACACAACCCAGGTAATACCATTCCGGTTCCCGGTTAGTGGAAAGCTCTGAAACCAGCATTCAAAATGAATGACTTCTTCAGTATGCCTGTCCATTTTAGTTATTTTCTATTGGGTGTTGTTGGCTACGATCTAAGCTCGCCACATTATAAAGGAAAACCTTCCTCGGCGAGCACTTCCACAACCAAAATGGAAAGACAGAGACGAGGACCTTATCTTAGATACCATCTTGCTTGGCATTTACCGACTGAGACTGAAGAAAATTCAGGTAAACATCAGTCATAATAGCCGCCATAGGTTTCAAACTCGCATCCCTCTTTCCCATACTTAAACGAATTCAGGAAAGTCGAGAAATCAATAATTTCAGAGTTACGAGCAAAAATATATGCTTAAATGGTGAACACAGAGATCTTTGCGTGACCTTGAATTATAATATTTATCGTCATTTTGTTAATTTTTTTCTTGATAATAGCAAAGTAAACGTATTACAATTCGTGTCCTTGTACGCAGGCCCGTATTTATATATTGTGCGTCCCTGTGCTCTAAATAATTTGCCGAACCCCCCCCCCCTTCTCGCATGTCTCAAACAAGGAAACAAGCCGTCATTTTGCTAACATACCAGCTCTTGTTGAGTAGCAGTTTAGGTATT
Organism: Lepisma saccharinum; assembly: GCA_022664845.1. Classification (NCBI taxonomy): domain Eukaryota; kingdom Metazoa; phylum Arthropoda; class Insecta; order Zygentoma; family Lepismatidae; genus Lepisma; species Lepisma saccharinum. The sequence continues at coordinate 11,359 of JAGDQP010055903.1, forward strand.
ACAAGTTACAAAAGTTACAACGTAATTTTAAATGACCTAATTCTCTCATAAATGCTGATTATCATGTGGCGTTCTTCCCGAAGGTAGGTGTTTAACCCGAAGGTACCTGGGTAAGGTGAACCCATGGTAGTTTGCCATTGCTTTCCATTGGAAGATGATGATGATGTACTAAGGATGGGACCTATAGCTTAACTTGTGATCCGAACCACTTATGTCCCCACCGGGAATCGAACCCGGGATCCCTTTTTTACAAGGCAACGAGCTTAATCACTCATCCATTGGTGACACATTCTCTCAATACTGGCATGTAATTTATTCATGTAGGTTTTTATTTACTGTCTGTCCGGAGAAAATGCATTCTATTAATTCTTATTCAACCGTTATGTCATTTTTATATTTCATAATTTCACTTGAATTATGATTGAATTTCTTAAATATTTACTCTTATCATTGGAATACTAAAATATGGAATTAAGAAAACTATGCAGTGTTTTTGACATTGTTTATTTTGAACTTATCACATAATTAAAGATTATAGTGAGTTTAGTAAAAAGCATTTTATAAAACTTTATATGTAAAAACTTATATTAGTTTACATAATGAGTGTGGATTCTTTCATATGTTTTTAAGCTACTCGAACGAATAAGAGAAACTGTTTCCAAAGTATTTGCAAAGAAACTGTTTTCTCCTGTGCATGCGTTTTCTTTTCTTATGTTTTAGGTTTCTCGAATAAAAAAAACTTCCTATGTATAGGATAGGATCTGTTTAGGTTAGCCCAATTAGTTTTTAGAAAGCTTACTAATGTTATAAATTAAATTATTATTATTATTTATTTGTTTTGAGCTTTATTATATATATGTTTATACTACGTTAAATTAAATAACTTAAATTGTTTGAATTGAAACTGCTTTATAATAGAATTCATTTTGGTAATGCTTGCGGCAGTGGTGTAGTATGTGAACCAGAGATGGCGCAGCGATAAGTTTTGCAAGTTTGTAGTAATTAGTGAATGAAAGGTAATTTATTGTACATTGAAGTTTGAATGCAACGAACCTCGTTATTATTTAACTAAAGCAAACTTTAAGATTCTTGTATATTTTTACTAGTGTAGAGAACGAAAACATGTATTCCAATATCATAAAAATAAAAAAAATAAAACATTCAAGCTATTAAGTAATCAGTAGTGCGTAAGGAAATGTTTAAAATCCTAGCTAAAGTAGCCTTGGTTTATGGTCATTTTTGAGTTACGAATTTTAGTAACTAAAATAAAACAAAAACTGCAAGCGTAAACGGAAACAATACAATAAAAATAGTGATAAATATCTGGTGTAGTAAAAAGTAATCCATTATTTTGCAAATAGATGGCTTCAGTGATCTGTATCTCGCGTTGTATAAGTCCGATCGGGTTCAAGAAGATGGCGTTCAAACGATGAGATTGCGTACTACAAACACTGTTCAGATAGTTGTGATGAGTTGACTCAGTGTTGTGTGAGCGCGCGTCAAAATGGACACTAGCAAAGAGAAAATACGCTATATTTTACAGTTTTTCTTCGATAAAGGCGAAACCGCAAGCCAGGCGGCTGCAAATGTGAATAGTGTTTATGGTCCTGATACTGTAACAGCCAATCACGCGCAATTTTGGTTTCGTCGATTCCGTGCCGGTAATTTTGACGTCAAAGATGTACCAC
>JAGDQP010055905.1:0-13045 GCA_022664845.1 Lepisma saccharinum
TAAAGACTTAATGAAAAAGTACAATATCAATCACTATTCTACGTACATAGGTATGAAATCTACTGTTGTTGAACGATTCAATAGAACGCTTAAAGGAAAAATGGAAATACAATTTGACAGACAAGGAAATTGTAAATGGATTGACATATTACCAAAATTAGTGCACGAATACAATCATACAGTGCATAGAACCATAAAAATGTGACCTGTTTATGTTAACTTAAAAACAAAACAAAAGATGATCTTTAAAGATATTAATCATAAGATAAATCGTTCTAAATACAAAGTTGGTGATTACGTGCGTGTTAAGAAGGTAAAAAAATATTTGAAAAAGGATACACGCTGAATTTGTCTACAGAGACATTTATAATTGATAAAGTATTCAAAAACAATGCACCATATTGCCATCTTAAGGACCCTAGAGGTGAGAAAATAATAGGCATATTCTATGAACAAGAACTACAAAAAACAAAATACTCAGATGTATACCTAGTTGAGAAAGTGCTGCGTAAAAAAGAAAATAAGGTCTTTGTTAAATGGTTAGGATTTGATAGTAGTAATAATAGTTGGGTCGATAAGGTAGATGTTATTATCGAATGTTATTTAGTAAAAAAATTCTAGTAAGCGGAAGTAAATAAAGAGATTACAAGAAAATGTTCTTTATGCAAACGTGTTAAGCTTCACAAAGAGTTTGGGAAAGATAACAATGGAAACCTCGGAATCAGTTATACATGCTATATGTGTAAAAAAGAATGTAATAGACATATGCTTGAGCAAAAAGTATATTGTCCACCATCTAACAAATAAATAACAAAATTACATTTTAAAGACCATACAAAAACAAAATTACATTAATTACTAGAATATAAACATAAAACCTAATCGGTTTTATCTCGTAAAGTAACTGTATGCTAAAGTTTTTCATTAAATTTTTTTCTTCATAAATGGAAGTAGTTAAAAATAGAATGGAACCCAATATTTCTGATATAAATGACTTCATGGAATTAGATAATATTAGAGGAAGAGCTAATCTAATAAACTTCGCCAAGCAGCATGGTGTCAAAGGGTATAACAAATATAAACATATCATGAAGAACGGCAGTTCTTCGAGTGACGCTGGCAAAGGACACTGTTAGCGGTACTCAGATAGTATACAGTTAGTTTCGGATCTAACCAAGTATAAGTCCGATTTTGATGCTTGAACCTACATTTGAAAGATCTTTCCAATACTAAGACACAGGAAAAAATGGGTCGGTAGGATCTCCTTGGGACCCCCTAGGGGCTTTGAAAAAATAGCAGAATTTGACTTTTTTTTAATAGCACTGACCCCAGACCATATAGGCGATCGAAACTTACTGGATCTTATTCTACGCTTTAATACGTTTCAAACGGTGTATCATACGTTAAAATCGGTGGAGCGGTTCAAAAGTTACAAACTTTTTTAACCGAATCACAAAATTTTCACAAATGATAGAAAGGTATGTCCATCATTCTGTGTGTCGTTTTGTTTTAGCCCCAAATGGGTGGTACCGGGGAGTTTAGGGGTCCATTGCGGGTCCCCATCATGGGGACAAATCCAAGCTTAGATTTTTGATAGGAGTTACGGTTTTCGAGATATGGAACAAAATCGATCTTGTATCCTTCCGCCATAGTGACACGTGCCACTTTTTAAATACGAGCCCGTACGGAGAACACTCTCGCCGCTGCTCCACTCATCTGGGCATGACGTAAAGGAGAAAAATGTAAGGATACATGACCGTACCTAACTTTACCTAACCTCCACTTTCCCATGGTCAGTAATTTAAGAAAATGTACGAATAATGCAAGAAAAAATATTGATCATAAAAATAAATTTTGAAAATTTACATAATCGAACCTAACCTTACCTAACCTCCACTTCGCCATGGTCACTAACTTAAGATAATGTACCTAAAATGCAGGAAAGCAATTATTAATAGTGAATATAAACGTATATAAAACATGAAAATATATTCTGAAAGGAAAATCTAGTGTTATCCTCGCTGGGACTTGAACCAGGGCTTTATTGTTTACCAACTTGACGCCTTAACCACCAGGCCAACGAAGCAACCTCGCAGATGTGATTTCTCCGTTGTATTTGAGTGCACGTGTCTCCTACACGTTATAGCGCGTGTGCAGGAGAGAGGAGCATCGGCATAGATGGCTCGTGTTAGAGTCTTTTTATAGGCAACCTTACAAAATAAGTGATATCAGTAGAAAACCCCGTTTGGGGTAAAAGGAAGAGTGGCGCAAGAATTCTACTTACAAAAGAAGTGATATCTATTTTGCGAGTGACTTTCTTTGTGTCAGTATGACGGAAGGATACTGTCTCTTAATTTTATTACAAAGGCAGTAGTCACTCTTCCTTTTACCCCAAACGGGGTTTTATACTGATAAATGATTTACGAGAATATATTCCCCATTTGTCGGTGTCTCTAATAATGGTGATGTTTTTGAACCTGCACAACGTTTTAATCCACCTTTTAGCAAAATTGATAATGATGATGAAATATTTGATCCAATTCCTCCATCTGAAGATTCTCTAACTAGCGCTGATATCGAGAGATACCAAAATAAAGAGAAAAACGACAAATTAAAAAAAAACAATGGTTAGCTCAGCCTAGAAGAGCATTTAATGGAATGACAAATTATATTTACTTCAGAAAGAGAGATTTTATAACACATTTCAATGAAATAAAGAATGATGTTATCAGATACATTAAAAGTGGATTGTTAAAATACGCAAATCTATTAGTCTACCTAACAACACATTGGGGGTATTATATATTAAACGAAATGGAAAAAGTTATTGATTCTAGTAATACTGCTCGGAGATGTGAGACATTGAATATTGATAGATCCGCCATAAATAATTTAGATGTTATATATGATGAGGCAACTCATCAGATAATGAGTAGATTCGAAGAATGGGTAGCAAGAAACACAAGATATAGATTTAATAAAATACACTACACTACTCTGAGTAGAGATGTGAATCACCCAATAAGAGGAGCCACTTGGATTGAATTACCTCAATGGGTAAAAATGAAAGATGTTGTATTAATGTGAAAAATGTAAAAAGTAATAATTTTATGTGTTCAAAACAAGAAGATCAACGGTGTTTTGAATATGCACTAGAGAGTATATTAAATCCAGTTACGAAAGATCGAAACAGATCATCCAAGTACAACCTTAATAAATACAATGAAATGAGTGTAAATTACACAGTTAAAATCACATGTGAGAACATTAAAAATATGAAGAATTTCTCAACATATCCATTAATGTGTACGTTCTTGTTAATACTGATGGCGAGGAACAGAATGAAAGGTTGTACGAAAGTGATAGTATTGATTTGGTTCATAAAAAGAAACATGTTAACGTATTACCATTCAATAATGAAAGTGTTGGTAATGAACTTCCTATTTACCATTGTGTGGGAATAAAAATATTTTAGCGCTTTAGTTAGTGGGGAAATACATCATAGAAATCCACACATGCATACATGTTCTAAATGCCATGAAAGGTTTGAAAAATGAGAATAATTATAACCAGCATATAGCTAAATGTGTAATAAGTAACACTTCCAACTGTTTTGATGGAATCAAAATCAAAATGCCAACAAACAAAAAAATTAAAAAATATCAATCATGTGCAGTAGAGTTATTTTAACTTTATTCTCATACATTAGATATGGAAACTACTCTAATGAAATCAAATTTAACTCACACTGCCAATAATGAAATTATATCCGAGCATATTCCAAATAGTTATTCATTTATATGAGGTACACCATTCATTACTCAAGAACCACTAAATGGTTTCAATTATAATATATTACGAAGAAATAAAGATAAAAACCAACTAATGAAAAAATTTAATGAAAATCTTGTTAATATAGCGAAATAATACTATACAAACATTATGACTATAAATATACCAGCTCTATATAATGAGGAAACTATAAAGAAGTTTAATTCCCATACATTGTGTCATATATGTGGTGAAGGGTTTACAAGCGATAATCGTAAAGTATACGATCATAATCACCTGACAGGTGAATTTAGAGGAGCTGCACATAATAAGTGCAATCTAGACTGAAAACTTCCAAAATTCATACCAATATTTATACATAATCTCAGATATGACAGCAAGATATTTATTGACTGGATTGTGAACACATGCAAAAATGAAAATGATATACGTATTCTTTCTGATGTAGTGAAAATTATAAACACATCACACTAAAAGTTGAAGTGGATGAATACGAACAAAAATATGATACAACAAAGTGTAAACAATGTAAAATCACATCTAAAGAATTGTTACAAGCGTGTATAAAGTGTAAAAGTGGTGGTAAAAATTTAAGTATAAAGGAAAAGGGTAGTAAACAAAAAGTATGTATTGGAATTAAATTCGTTGATACACTGATATTCTTGAATACATCCATAAATAAAGCGGTAAAATAACTTAGATGTTCGTACTGGATTTCGTTCAGCTTCCAAGAAACAAAGATCTTTAAAAGATCGCAAGTATAGAGTTTGTGGAAATAACATTATCGCATATGCAAATTGCGAGTTTTGTGGGAAAGAGATCAATAAAATATGTAAATTTAAAACCGTAACATTATTTAACGAAATATTTAATGGTTTAAGTTCAAAAGACAAGTGTGACTTATTAACAAGAGGTGAATATCCATATGAATGGGTAGATGATTATAGTAAATTTGAGTACACAAAGTTGCCCCCACAGGAATGTTTTACTTCAAAATTAAGTGGAAAGAAAATAAGTGAAATGAAATATGAGTTTATTAGGAGAATGTGGAATCATTTTAACTTTAAAACCTTTGGTGAATTTCATGATCTGTATCTCAGAATGGACACGCTCTTATTGTACGATGTTTTTACAAACTTTAGGAAAATGTTTTTAGAAAATTATAAATTAGATCCTGCGTATTATATAAGTGCACCATACTTAGCCAATACTGCTGCCTTAAAAACAACTAGGCAAGAACTTGAGTTATATACTGATGAATATGTATACTATCTAATGACAAAGGTATAAGAGGTGGTATTAGCACGGTAAGCAATTCACACGCCATGGCAAACAACTGTTACTTTTACGATCAAAAGCATGATAAGGTTGTAAAGCTATCAAAAGGAAAAGCAGAAGAAGTGGGTATATATATAATTCTAAAAAACATGTTAGCTTTATAATGAATCTTAATGCTAATAATTTGTATGGATGGACTATGTCACAAAAACTACCTGTTAAAAACCACTAGTGGATGACATCGGATGAAATAGAATATATTATAAATAACATAATGAATATTAATTATGAAAGTCGGTTATACACTAGTTGTAGATTTAAAAATTGCAGAAGAACTGCAAAATTGGTTTCAAGATTATGCACCTGCACCAGAACATTATGCTCCCAAATATGATGAATTATCCGATTATCAAAAATATATGATCGAAAAAAGACTTGGATCTATGCCGATAGATAAAAATAAAAAGCTAATGTGTACCTTACGTGATAAATCATTATACATTGTTGACTATCGTAACTTAAAATACTATGCTAATCTAGGTTTAAAATTAATCAATATACAGAAAGGAATTAAGTATGAACAAAAAGCATGTCTAAAGCCATATATTGAAAAAAATACCAAACTTAGACAGCAAGCAAAGAATGATTCAGAAAAATACTTTTTCAAATTAATGAATAATAGCGTATTTGGCAAACAGATGGAAAATATTTTAAACAGAAGAAATGTGAAATAGTTCAAACAGACAAAAGGTTTCAAAAATTAATAAATTCTAGTAAATGTCGACATAGAACAATCATTAATGAAAATCTCGTGCTTGTGCATGGTAGAAATAGAGAAGTGTATCTAAATAAACCAATATTTGGAGGATTTTGTATATTAGAACTATCAAAACTACTCATGTATAGATTTTACTATGGTTATCTTAAAAAGATGTATGATAATGAACTAAAATTACTACAAACAGATACATACTCCTTTATAATCTATGTAGAGACTGAGGACTTTTATGAAGACATGAAACAAAATATAAGTTGGTTTGATACTAGTGACTATCCGGATGATTTTCCAATAGGTATCCCAAAAGTTAATTAAACAGCGGTTCGTTTATTCAAAGATGAATATAATGGGAAACCCATCAGAAAATCTGTGGGTTTAAGATCTAAAATGTATTCTTTTAGAGCTGATGTAAAAGAGAAAAAAGTGTGTAAAGATTAAAATGGGTTAACATCGAACGCCTTAAATTTAGTAACTTTAAAGATTGTTTATTTAATAAAAAACAAACTATAGAAGACATATATCGAATTTGTTCAACGAAATTACAAATGTATACAATTAAAGAAACAAAGGTGGCTCTTAGTCCATACGACGATAAAAATTATCTTATAGATAATATGACTAGACTTAGTTATGGTCATTATAGTGTAAAATAAAAAATAAATATAATAATAATAGATAAAAAATAATTTAAAAATATAAATTTATAAAACGGACTGTTTTTGAGTGTCATTGGTTTCAAAATGCAGTGTTTCTCTACATTTTGGATGTGTTTTATAACTTTTTGAAAAATGGGTGAAAAAAAAATTGCGCTTAAACGCCCACTTCTATATACTACTAAGGATGATGAAAAGGGAGATCATAGATGGCTTTAGGAATTAGTTTCCTTAATCAATGTAACTGACAAAGTTCAGATTAAATTTAACGAGAAGAATTAAATAATTGGATATAACTTGTAACTGAAGGTATAATTTCCTAATTGTTATAAAGTTGTATTTGTTAAAATATATCCTATGATAAACTAATGAAGCAAAAAATAGATTTCAATTTGTTTACATTGCTGCAATTGATTTAAGATATACAAAGAATTGGGTTTCTTCCAGAATAATATATTTTCTAATGTTGAGATAATGATAATCTAATTGACAATAAATATAATCCGACGCTATGAGATGAAACAAGGAATATATATTCCACATATCTAAGAGCTAGTCGCATTATGACTGTTGATTTATAACGTAGGAACAAACATTCATTAGAAATGCCAGAAGTAACAATATTGGTATTAATAAAGATACCACATCCGAAAGATTAGTTAATATTAATACTAAAGTAACCAAAACGTTACTTCCTGATGATCACAAACCTTTAACTAAAGTTGAGGGAAGGTTACAGATGGCGCACAGACGTTGTATGCCTAAAGAATTAAGTGGTAGGTTTGTGAAGTACAAGTCGTGTAGAGGAGCATAGTAATGCTACAGAGAATAGTATTTATTCTCTCAGAATGATAAAATATCAGTACGTCTAGACAATCAAATTTGTAGAAACGTAGATTGTATACAGATTATAGATATATTGTGTTGCTGAGAATGGAGGTAAACAGAATAGTGAAATACTTTATGTTGTAAATGACAATGTGGATAGAAATAATTAATTAATTGAAAAACCTAAGCATGTACAGTTAAAGACAATAGAAATGTTACTATGGCAAACATAGATAAAGAGAATAAATAGCTTAGTAGTTACTGGGTAACATCGTGGAACTATTATAAAATTTGTCCTTTTCTGATATAGGACAGAAAAGATTATATTTATTATAGTATTTTATTAAGAAATTAGATTTATTTTTGGGTGGGAATCATCATTTTGCTTTGACGGAGAATGGTTGCACATTCGCCATCAGCACAGATTTTCCGTGTCTTACGCATAGAAGATCCATTGTACAACTAATTTTACTGCTATATCTTTTAATGTTCGGGGTCATGATTTTCGCCTGCGTAGAGTTGTTTGTTTTTGTAGCTTTTGTCATTGGAGGAATATTTGTCTGCTTTACAACTTTGGTTCTCGGGTAACATGAACATGCCCCGGCTTTTCTTGGAATGTGAGTGTGCAGATGTTCTTTTAAAATCAGGTGTTTATAAATTTTTTGTCTGCCCTTGATTGACAGTGACGCCAGTTGAATGACATTTAACAATTTATTTATTGTTTCCCTTCTTTTTATATTCGCCGCATAACAGGTGCTAACGAGGCGTGCTAGAACATGCTCCGGCTTTTCTAATAATTTCACTGTGGATGTGTTAACAGGAATTCATTTTATGTTTGCCGCTTGATTAACAGCGGTTTCAGTTGAATGACATTTTTGTTACTTCAACAATATTTTTTATAGTTCCTCTTCTTTTCATGTTCTACACAAGATAGAGCATGTTTCTTTTGCTATTTTCCGCATAACAGGTGTTGGCAATTTTATTTGTCCCTTGATGTTAACAGGAATTTTTGTGTGTTTGAAAGATTTTTTTAACTTTGTAGATATAAGCCCAGGTTTTCTATATTTTGTGTCTTGGGGAAATATGCTAGAACTTGCTTTGCACAGTATTGCGCAATACTCACCATTTATCTTAAATACCTTCTACTGCCTTCTGCTGCCTTCATTATTTTTAACTCTTTTTCTATTTCACATTTTGAACCTTCTTTTAACTGATGTATAATTATGAAATAAATATATTTATGCACATTCCACCATTTTTCTTTCTTGGATTTTTGAAATAAAAGATTTTGTTTTACGTTTATACGAAAAAACTTTATTTACATTTTTATTTCCGTTTTATAATATTTTTACAATAGATTTTACAATCTCATAGCTTTTTCAGATTCGTAGAATGAAAATGAGAAATTATATATTTTTCTAACACACTTAAATAATTAAATACAATACATAATAGTCCAAAAGAATCGATTCATCGTGTTGAATTTGAGCTTTGTTGCCATGATGTAATTTGTAATTTCGTTTTAAAAATTTTACAATTGGTTTACCTGGTCCATTTCCAAAGCTATCAAAATATTGACCCTGTCCATGTTTATTAATGTATATTGCAGTCCAGTGACTTCCAAGGAAAGTTGACACACTCAAATTTACAATAAATGCCGTCGGATATTCAACTTGTTTTGGTAAAGTGTCCACTGAATAAATTCCAGTAAGAGTAGTTGCACTAGTACAGACCTGAAGCACAATTTTTGAAATCTCACAACTCCACATCTGAATCACTTTCATTTATCGGTGTTGGTTCATACACTGTTCCTTTTTCAGGGAGAATAAGATAACGTAGATAATTATAAATCATATAGTTTGCGTACACTAACGCTTCTTTTAATGCACAACGAAAACTTGTGAACTGATGATAGTTTTGAACACAATTTGGTGATGGAAATGCTAAAGCATTATATTTTGGACACTGTATATCTTCCAAATTAATCATTGTTCTTTGTAGAAGAGACTTTAGGTAAATTTGCCGTAGTTTGCCGTGAGTGATTACACTATCACTGTGCGAGGTATAATTGGTAACTGTTTTTAACTTCCCAGAATTCAACTTCGCCTTCTATCCCCTCTAGATCAAATACATGTTGACTTAAATAATCATTTGCATATCTTAAATTAGAAATAATCTTTGATATTGGGAAAGGAGGTTTAAATATCAAACTTTGAAAACTATTGCTATCTACATGAAATATGGCTAATTCTTTGACTATGAAATTATTTTCTTCATTTTAATCGAAGGCCGAAAAATGTACGACAGTTCCCATGGTTAATCTCAAACTAAACTAGATTTTACATGGTATGATACGTATATATATTTCGATCCTTATCGATCTCTATAAGGAGCAAATTGAGCGTAAATAATACATGAAATGGATTGCGAAAGATTTTTGACTGAACCCTATTCGGAGATCAACGAGAGAATCATTAATAACATCCTATGTAGAATTATACAAAGTATTAGTAGGAGAAAGAATAAAAGCATAAATAGTATATCCATGAGGGTCATCAGAATATGTGACCGTTTACATTTTACATTTCCATGAAATATACTATTGCAGAGAACAGGGTGGGATAACTTTGAACATATAGTTGATTAGCATAATCCGGATTAAGAGGGGTGGGAGGATACAATTTGAAACCAACTTGTACTTGCAACTTATTAATATTAAAAATTTCAAAGTGGAAGGGATGTTCATGGTATTTTCTTTTGAATGCAGCATTTGCAATAAAAACCTTTAATGAGATTATTTGGTACATTTCCATGAAATATATTATAAGGATTATACAAATAAACACTTGCAGGAATATTATGTACCCATGTTTCAACTCTACTCAGCGTTAATTTCACAGTGTCATGAGTAATAAAAGTGTTGAATTGTAAAGATAAATCAGCAGAAATATTAATTCGACGAACATGAGAAATAACCTCTTCCAGTTTAACTTTAAATGTAGAATTTTCAGCTGCCATTAAGCAAAATGCATCTTTACTACGACTTAATTTTATACGAAGATTGACTTGATTTGGAAGATCTCGATTTGATCCAGAAATATCTGTATGAAGTCGTCCATACATATCAATTGAATCGCTACCAGCAACAAGAGATTTTAATTTATAATAACCAGCATTATTTTCGTGGAGAATATTAAAATGCTTGCAGTATCGTTATACCATAATCCAGTGGTTAAATGAATTTTGTTTGCATCTTCAGAATAATTAGTAAAGTTTCATAATATGCTCTAAATGTGTACGTAGTATTTGAAGAAGAAACAATTTTATCATTTAAAGAAACATCCACTTAGCTAAAAATGGATGTAAAACTTTATTCACAGGCGCTACATTATCTGCCACAACAGCTTGTGGTCCTTCTGCAGCTACTTGTAAATTATCGCCATTTCACCTTAATATTTTACACTTGACATAAAGATAAATATGTGCAGGACGAATATATTCAGCAGTATCTCCAGGCACAATAAATTCTATAGGTCCATCAGAACAAAACAATGAAATTGGTCGGTACTCTACCATTCGAGATGATTCAATAGCAGTTTGTATCATATTGGCAGAAACAAAATCGAATTCATTCGTACAGCAATCATTACATTTAGCTGTAAGAAACGAAATGTTTAACTGAAAATATCTCTAATATTTCTTTTCTTGCAAACACGTCGCCTTTTTAAAGCTGGTGGTCCAATACGCACGGAAGCTTTACGTTTCCGTGCCCTTCTTCTACCACTACCACTAAGCAACTGATTGACTTTATTTCAGCTTAAGTTCTTAAAGATGAACCTTCTTTGCGAATCTCCTTAAAGATTCCTTAATAGGACGGTTTTCAAGCATACCCGGGCGATTTGAACTCCCGTTTGTAAAGCTAGTCCTCCTACTGCTTTTGCTCCTTGTTTAATGAATGGCACAGCAAATCAAAACAGTCCGCGAAATAAACTCCCAATCCCATGTCCCCGTTGATAAACAAGTTCTGCAAAGTAAGTTATACCTCTACCTCTATGCCTAACTGTATAGGTTTTCATTTTGATGAGCGCTTAAAATGAAGTGTTACGGTCAATGGCTAGTTACAATTCGTAAAAGAGGTGCTTTCGCATTACCTACAAACTGAGGCTGAATAATATATGCATAAACAAACACTTGATGAGGATATTCAATGTCAAAAACTGGCTCTTTAAGAATACGACTATCTTTTAACATATTAATATTAGATTCAAAACCTAATTGTAATGCTAATATGGATGATAAACACAAAGATTTTATATTATCATCAACTTTTACAGTTTCAATGTTTAAATATTATAATTTTATTCAATTTATCTAGCAACTGTTGAGCGGTGGAATAGTATCAGTGTGCTATTTTATGTTTTACATTATCATACCATATTATATTTTTACCAGAAATAACATTATCGCACGTTAAGGTAATAAGAATTTTACTTAATCCTACCATCCACGAATCATTTAAATGTATTCGGCTATTAAGAATATTGAAAAATATGTGATGGACTATTATTAAAATAACTTTGAATAATTCCAATAGAAGTAAGCGTAGTGTAAAAACTATCTCCACTACTTTCAGAAAATCATTTTCTTTTAAAATGCAGTGTTACGCTTGGCGTTCCAAACTGAAATGACAACCTTTCCCCGTGCACACCTTTTAAGTCTATTTGAAGAGTATCAAAATATTTCTTTTTAACATATTGTGGACAATCAAAAATTGTGATTTAATTTTTTCGGTAATGATAATCTTGAAATCCAATTTTTCGAATTAGTTTTCCATAAACAGGTTGATCTTCTACACTATCAATGCAAATATTTATTTCTGAAGGAATATTATAATCAAGATTTGTGTGGAAAGATGCTGGAACATTTAGAAACCTTGGTTTGTTTTTCGGATTCATTGGATAAAAGTGAAATATGGGTGTATTCACTTAGGGTCATTGCTAAATCCTAAAATATTTTGTAAACCAGGACTCATCGTGAAAAGATATTCACGTTTAGGACTTCATTTATGAAAAATGTAAGCTTTATCTCTACTTTCCTCATATTTAATAAAGATAGGACTTTCCTCTTTTATTACTATAAGATCATCATTGGTCATTCGTTCAACACTAATCATTACTACATCATGAAACTTTTTATTAAGTATACTACTATCGTCAAATACATGTAAAAACTTTCTCGTCATGTTTCTTTACCATTTGTTTAGGTAAAGTCGTACTAATAATATCTAAAATCGAATTTATTTACTCATAATATCCAGCTGGAAGTTTTGTATCATATTCTAGTATATGTTATCCCCTATTTGAATAATAACTTGTTCTTCCTTTTTAATATTGTAAAAAGTACACGGAATAGAAAGTCCACTTAAACTTAACACCAAACTTCCCGTTAAATAAATTGGCTGCCAAAGTTTCGTAGTATACGAACTTATTTTATATTCAAAAATATTATTGCAAACATTTGATGTTAAGGTAACATAAACCTCATCGGCTTGTTCCTGAGACAGCTTGTTTACGACTGAATAGATTTTTGTTCAGCCCAACTATTCATAGAAGAATGATAACCTAATCATTTCACATAAATCCAACCTTTTCTACGTTTTAATATTTTTCAATTAATTAACTTTTCCGTTTACCTACAAATACTTTTTGTAATTGCT
>JAGDQP010055906.1:0-13045 GCA_022664845.1 Lepisma saccharinum
GACCGAGTGGCCGTCACGTCTTTATTCACGTGACTCCCCAGTTTGCCGCACGACGCTGGATGAACTACGGTGGGAATTGAACCCAGGATCACGCGGACATGAGTCCAACACTCTAACCACCAGACTATGGTGCCTTTCGTCGTTTACAATACTGCTTCTATTTTTTATATCCGTTTTAATCAAAGCCCTCTCAGTGTTGACAAAAGGTTCTTCTGCATCACTCACGTCGTGATTTTTTTGGTAAAATAGTTGTCTCAATTAGGATCTCGGGAAGGGGCATCGCCCCCCCCCCCCGCACCCCCTCCCTCTCTAGGCCCTCGCCTGCTCACCCCGTTAGTAGGTTGAGTAAGCAATAAGAATGGAATCAACCTGTATTCCTTTTGGTGAGCATGGCTTTTAAACCGTTCTTTCTATTCGGAGTCGTCACTTAAAGAAACCTCACGAATAAATTTTGCCTTACTAATTCCTGGTACTCACATCCTTCCAGTAATTTTACTCTCATACTTAAAAACAATTATTTATAAACTACATTTATTGAAAATATTGCGCCCATGTATTTCAAACATAAATAGAGAGTAAACCCTTTTGTTATTTCTTTTTCTGAATATCTATTTCGTTTTGAGAAGAAGAATTGTTTAGCAGAGAATGTAGATTTTAGCGACTTAACCAAAATAAATTACCAGTTTTTCTTATTTTTTTTTAATCTCACCTCTTTATATTCTTGTTTCACTCACAAGGTACCAACCTAACACTTACCTGGTGTAACCGAGGCAAATCAGGGAAAAACGATCCCGGGACTTACTGATTACAAGACAAGCTCAATACCAAATGTTCTGCCGTGTGGGTATAATCGCTACTGGCAATATAATCACGAAATTTTAAAACTGAAGAATGAAAATTTCTATTGAAGAGTGAAAAGTATGTGACTGGACCGGGGATCGAACCCGGGACCTTTGGGTTATCGTTCCAATGCACTACCAACTGCGCCACTCAGTCGACCCACTTCCCAATTACACACCTTGCACTCTTGATGTCGATGTTCTCTCTCGAAACCACCTGAAGAGTACCACAACTCCTAGTTGTGCTTGGCCTTTCCTGTGTCTCATAATGGTGAACATCTCACACGGAAGAGTTAATATCCAAAGATGAAATGGAGGCAATTTCCGATTTTTTCGAGAGAGAACATCGACATTAAGAGTGGAAGGTGTGTGATTGGAAAGTGGTTCGACTGGGTGTCGCAGTTGCTAGCGCATTGGGACGTTAACTCAAAGGTCCCGGGTTCGACCCCGGTCAAGTCACATACTTTTCACTCTTTAATGTCAATTGTATCTGTACCTACAGAGGCTTAATGTACAGAAAAAATCGGAAGTTGCCTCCATTTCATCTTTGAAAATGAAAATTTCGTTTTATTACTTGCTTAAGCGGCGAAAGTTTGAATTTTGGTTTAGTGGTACACCAGCCTAAAAGTGAGAGAACCTTTGTTGCATAAGAGAAATACAACGAATATTTCAGGAAGTGCTGTAACTCGTAGCCAATAAAGGAAAAGGTTGCGGACGTTATCAAATCATCGGAGGATAACATAGCATTCCGTTAACTACATTTCACAAAGGATCTGTTTCGAAGAGTTTTGTAAAGTTAGGAGTTTTCTCAAATGAATACATCAACAAAATGTGATCTTATAATGTATGATATGCACCACGAAAAAACTAAGATTTGCTGCATAAATGATTTGCATTGGTTTACCAAATTCGAAATTTTATCTCATGTTTTAAATTTGGGAAAATAGTATAGCATCTAACGAGCTAACAGCAAACTAAAACAGGACAACAACAATTAAGGATTAATACAATGTTGTATAATTATTTTATTCTTTAATGCTTATTTTATTTCTATGCTTCGTTTTGATTCGCCATATAATCAGGGACTCCGCCAGGATTTTCAGTTTTGGGGGTGTTAGGCAAAGGAAACAAATAGATTCTTGTATTTGTAGCATTTTACAAGAGTGAATGTGTGAATGGGGGTACGTGGTATTTGCTAATTCGAGTTACAATTTTATTTATGGATTTTTGGTATCTGGCTCAGGCCGGAATGTTCTGGGTAGAAGATGGGAAAGATATCGGATAGGTTCTTCCTTAAGGTACCATCCCATTGTTCGCCTCGTAGAACTGAGGAAAACTCTTGAATACCTCAGTCAGTGAGTTAGGAAGGTCGGCTGTGGGGTTCGAACCCACGTACAGTCACGCCAAAAGGTATTCCGGGAACATAGCATCTATCTTTTTAAGCTTATATTTATGGGCAGGATAAATATGTATAAGCCCGTCACCAGTAGTCCCTCAGATATATCACAGCTTGGGTATAGCTGAATAAAAAAACCTACATACCATGATCCCGAAATACATTTTTCCATTGCCAATCCAAAATTCGTGACGTTAAATCTTCGATTAAGGTTGCTGAATGGTGTCTGTTCTTAAGTTATCTTTCAACAAAATGCACACATGGTAGTGTTTTCTTATAGTTTTAATTCTTAAATCGTTTCGTCCACAGGTATTAATTAACTTCAAATAGTTTTCCCGTTTACTGAAAGGCTTGGGAAATGGGATGAAATATATATATATATAATTGCGGCGATAATAATATCACGAAATGTTCTTACACAAGCCATTAGAACAATGTTTACCAGGCATCTCAGGCGACATGCGTATTTTCGCGCAAGGGACTATGGGGGAAGTTGTAAACTGAATAATTCCCATTGGAGACATAGAGCTTCCATCTGGCTTTAGAGATCAACTAACCTTACGGCAAATGTTTGTGTGTCTGCCTGGAACATTACATTAGGTTTCTCAGTCAGATCTAAATGGTGGTAGTGTCGACTGACTGGAAGAAAGAAATAGAAGGGTGCAGTGGAAAATTCTCAAACACAGCAGTAAAATATCGTTTCTCTCATACAGGGCTTCTCAATAGGTGACCCGCGCGTCACATGGATCTCTGTGCGCCATGAAAGCAATCACAGATGAGAAAATTAATAAGATATGGAATAAATTCGTTTTTTCTTTTCTTCTAAATATTTGCTTTCCTGAGAAAGGTATTGGTAGTTTGTGTCTAGGCGCGCTGTGAGTCTTTAAAGTTCCACTAGGAGACAATGCCGTCGCTTCGTAAAATATGGACAATTTGATCTAACCCTGTTAAATTGTTCAGTTTCTCTCCTTGTTTCCTTAAAAAAAAAAAAAAAAAGGAGAGAGAGAGAGAGAGAGAGAGACATGTAATGTCATCCTCATTACATGTTTTCCCTGAAAGGTGGTTTTGCAGGCTGCGAAAAAGACCGTAGCCTGTTGGTGCAAGATCCGGTAAAAAGGCCGAGTAGAGGACTTTCGTAGAGCCACGTTCCTCGATCTTAGCGCAGGTTCTTCTTGTCGTGTGTGGGTGTGCGTTATAACCGTGGATAAACACACCCGTGCAATTAACCAAATCAGGACGTTTCTCCAACAATGCAGTCCGTAGGCGTTCAAGCTGCTGACATTAGACATCTGCATTGATGGTCTGGTTACGTGGCAAGAGCTCAAAATGGATTATCCCACGGATATCCCACTCAACGCTCAACATCACCTTACAGAGGTTGAGTTTCTGTTTTGGCACATTCCCGTGCCCCCTGCCCCTTTAGGTACCCGCTGCCGTTTGCTTGTAATGTTATAGTAGAGGACCCACTTCTCTTCCTCTGTCACCATTCTGTCCAGAAATGGATAAAGTCCGTGACGGGTGAGTAACTGCAAATGTGAACTCGCTGCTGCTTCTGCTGAGGCGTTAACCCATGGGTTACATGGTACGAATACTAGATGCCCCAATATCCAAATTCGTTTTAGTTTCATTAACCCACCACACTCCTATCAAGTGTGGTCATTAATAAAGACACTTTCATCTTGGATTTCAAGGATGCTTGGGTAAATTAAAGCTGATTAATATATTTCGATGGTTTGAAATTCATGTTGAGGAGGTCAACATCTGAAGACGCCATCTTGGATTTAAAGAGTCCTTAAGTTAAATTAGAATTGGTAAATATCGTTGATCTGAAATTAAGATTCAGAAAGTTACAACCTGAAAGTATATGAACAAGAAAGTTAATCAAGTCTGGCAATAAATAGAGACATTTGAATAAATGGCCGCCATCTTGGATTTAAAGGGTCCTTACGTAGTAGCTTAACCGTTAACGTTTTACCGTTAGTTAAAAGTGATTAATGATAGAAGGATCTTAATTTCCGTGCAGTATAGCATAAAATACACAGATAATCAGAAAATCACTCAAATATTATGATCAATTACTTTTTAAATCTTGGGCGCCATTTTTGATATCTGGGACTCTTACATCAATTTCAAAGTGCCTCAATATCTTGAAATGACCTTTTAGGTATGCCCATTCATTATGCCAAATTTCCAAAAAGTGTACAATTCCTTGAAATGTTGGAGCTAATCGGCCCCACTAGTGGGGCGGTTAGATGAAAAATTATAGACTTTTTCATAAAAGCATGATGACTAGACATACCTGCATGGTTGAGGTACTTTGAAATTGATGTAGGACTTCCAAAAATCCAAAATGACGTCCAAGATTTCATAATTAATTATTGATTGTAGTATTTGAGTGATTTTCAGATTTTAAATGTGATTTACGGTACCGAAATCTGACATTCTCTGAACACTGTAACTACTTTTAAACATACCAATAAACCATTGAAATTCAAGATGGTGACTACTTATTCAAACATCTTTGTTATTGTGGGGCGAATTAGGTGCAAAATTGTGCACTTTTCATATGCTTTTCTTTAGTTCTCAATGGTTCGTGGTGTCCTCAAATCTTGCAACGTTAATTTAACTCATTTTCCGACGTCATAGAATGATGACATTTTGCACAGCGACGTAAGTCGGGTGACAATACAATATTCCATTGGTACTTTCATATATTTCTATATTTTAACAGCATATTATTTTAATATTTTGTTAAATATGGACTTCTTTATTCTAAAATAAATACTAGCTTGCAACGATGTTGCCCTTGACTGGTTGCTGAACACTTTAGGATTTGGGGTACAAAATATTAGCTTGTGAAAAAGTATCCGAACACCTTAATAACTCGAAAAAAAAAAATAATAAACTTTATAAAAGACATATTTTTCTAAAACAATTCGTACTAAAAAGTAGATAATAATTTTGTTTATGCTGAATTTATAAAGTAACTGTATATGAAGGGTATCGGGAGAAAACAAGGAATGTCACAAAACAGGTTTATTGAGAAAACCAAGTTTTAATTTCTTCATCTCTTAATTTAAACGGCTCAACAAATATGTAATATGGTCTCCTGTGGTCATTTATGAATATTTTTTCGTTGTTCTTTCACAGTTTTGTAGCTCTAATTCCCCCCAATAGAATAAGCTATTCATCACAAAATCGCTTAAAATGCATGGACATTCCAGGTTTCCCCCCGATACACTTCATATGAGAGCGCCCCTCATGCTTCTGTTTTTAGTCGTGCACAAACATTTTTTTTTACTTTTTAGTGTGAGTTGTATAAGAAAAGTATGTCTTTAAAAAGTCTTTTTCCATGATTTTTTTTTTATAAAAGTATGTAATTTGGCGTGATGACTAGACATACCTGTAAGGTCGTTTTAAGATATTGAGACATTTTGAAATCGATATAGGAGGTCTGAAAATTCGAAATGGCGTCCAAGATTTCATAATACACCATGGTAGCACTTGGATTGTGATCCATGTTATCATCGCTTTCAAACACTTTCCTGTTCTGAGGACTGCTCTGGATCGGTTGTTTCCATCATTCCTTTTCTTCCTCGCACAAACATTTTATCAACTTTCCCCATAAATAATGTCAAATTTTTACACCGTGAGGAAAAGAACGATAACTTACCTAGAGCAATATCGTTAGTTAGGAAAATAGTCTCCATCGGACTCCACAACACTCTGCCACCTGTCAACCAGTTGTAATGTAAGTGACCTTTCCGCAAATTTAATTGAGAAGGTAAGACTAAACAAAAATAATTCTAGTGAGTTCTCACCATCACAAAATACACATTTTCTTGTTCTTGTAACAGCTGGCCGATATCGATCAGGTTTAAGTACTTATACATACTCGCGAAGACGACAACCTGTTTGGACGAAACGTTAGCAAGCGTGGGATGACCATTGAACGCAGTGTTTCTTTCAGAAGATTCCGTTCTGGGGGGGAGGGGGCTAAAATAATAATTATATTTCTTAACAAAATGTTGTACTTCCTAAGTTAGCCTGAAAATAACATGAACAATATTTATAAAATCCGCTATTATATAAGTATTTCAGAACACGTATAAGTAATATAAGTGTTGAGACTAATTCTTCCAGGGTAGTGGTTGAACCCCCCCCCCCGGGGGGGGGGTAGCCTCCACGAAAGCATGGCTCGAAGAAACAGTGATTGAACGGACAGGTCTAGAGCTCACTTTAACGAACACTGTAAGTCCCGTCCTGAGAACAGCTCGTTCAATAACAATTTAATCAATTGACTAGAAAAATGAAATGTTGTTGCAATCCAAAATTGAAGCGTGCACGTAAAGATTGGGGAATGTGTTCTCAATTTAAAAAAAAAATGAGTTTATACTCGTACCAAGTACTACACAATGATAGCTAACTCCTAAAGAAAGTTTCAATTCAAATGTTTAAAAAAAATCACCAAGTTATAGCGATTTTAAGAATATGAAGTACATTGAAGTAAATGAGAGAGTTGGACTTTAAAATGCATTTTACCTTTCATGCCCATTCTCCCTTCTTTAACTGTACGCTTCAATTCTCTTGAAGATCTGAACTTCAAATGTTAATTTTTCTGTCCTTTAAAGGTACTACAAGATGTGTCCTCTGCGAGTGAGTTATAACGCTCGCTACTTTGTTATCAATAGGTCCCGGGTTCGATCCACAACTGGTTGGGATTCCAACATTAAACTGTAGATCGCGTCCTTGGAACATCTTTACAGATGAAAGGCAATGACAAACCACCAACAGTTCACCTTGTCCAGGGACCTGCCTTCGGGAAGAACGCTTATATATAATGAATCATATTTATTCATACAGTACAAAGTGAACGAAGGTGATGGCTGGGCAAGAGTTCACATAGTGCAAGAGGGTAAGAGTTGTTACGTCCTCTCGTACTCTTGGGAACTCTCCCTGTAACCCGTAGTCGTCGTTGGTATCTTCTTTTTGCTATTCTGTACTTGATTCAATCTATCCCTTTATTTTTATTGATTGTAGTCATGTAATTTAATCATATTTATTTTTTATTTTATCTTGTCATTTTCATTTATGTCTACTGATTTTGCAAATCTGGAAAGTAGGTATTATTGTCTTGCAGTTTCAGCTCCTTTGATTTTCCTGCTTTTCTCAGGTTTGAGAATATGTAAATACAAAAGAAAGATTGGGAGGAAACTTGCTCTTGATGATGAAAATATATGACATGAAGCGAAGGAGAGGATTGAAAATAGTGGGAGAAAGAGATCGGTTGCAAGAAAAAAAAAATCATAGATTCTCACTAAAGTCTATTCCACCAGACTTGAGAGTAAGTAACAACAAACCGCGCGCCACCCCCAATGTCTGATTTGTTGCGTGCCTTATCACGCAGTTAGATAAAGATAAAAATAGTTCTCATGAACATTCGCTAAAAGTCAACGTGAGATTATTAGTTATTAACTTTAATGTTAATTTATAATAAGCAGATAAAAATGTTTATCTAGGATGAATGTTGGTATTTGAAATCGTGAATTATATTGCCATTAACAGTAATGCCTTCCTGCCACATTGGTTTCACTCCTTCCCTTTGACCCATTCTCACTGTCACCAGCAGACGAAACTTGGCGTCCAAAAAGACAAGCAGCGGTCACATTCCAATCTCGTGGGAAGGGGACACATGCTTTCCTCTTTGTTTGAGTTCGACAGAGGCAAAGGAGAAGGGAAAGGTAAAAATTTCTTAATGTCTTCAGAGTTACTAACACATGGATAAAACACGTGCTGTGTTGGGGGCGGAAATATCTCTGCCTGCAAAAGCCAACCCGGTTGCAGATAGGGCGGATGAATACGCTTTCTAGTGCTACGGTTGTTTACCTTTACTCTCAAGTCTGGTGGAATAGACTTTAGTAGCCCTTTCAAAGAACTTTTAGTAGAACCAGAACAGGCAAAGAAAAACGAACAAAGAAAAAACGAACAAAAGAAAAATAAACGATCATCAACGTCGATAAGTACAGTTCTGTATTCTCAACTTCTAGTTCAGCAAGTATATCTTCCCTATGCTGTAAGGAGACGTTTGAAAATAGTTGGGTTCAGTGTGGGAATTGGTAGGAGTGGCGGCATGAGGACAGTTTATCAATACTCTTACACGACTTGTCGGACGCAAGTATACTCTCTTTTGCTATTTCTTTTTATATTTCAGAAATGAGGTTCTTTTCCAGTTTTTTTTTCACTCTCACACAATTAGAAGACAGTACAATGTATTCATACGTAAATTTTTAATCAATTAAATGACAAGTACAATGAGACCATCACCGGGAAAAAGACGTTCTCTTCGATTGAAAGTGAATGGGCTAACTCGTAGTAGGTTAGTGCCATAGCACATGCCCCCCATCTTGAATAATTATTTTTTTACTTTTCTTTTTACTCTGGAAGCTAAACAACACATATAGGAGGAAAGAATGGGTATAATTTTCGGGTTCCTCGCTGTTTGTTTAGTAAAATCAATGGGTTATCCCAACCTTCCCAAAAGCTTCCGTTTTTTAGGAGCGACACTAGTTCTTGCAGATTGAATTTTCTCAATCTCAGGAACGAAAAATAAAGGATTACTAAAATCTAGTAAATTAGGTGTATTACACTCTTCCCATATAACAATTGTGTATTTAATTTGATTACTTTTGAATTCTAGATCTTTCGCAACTTGAATTCACACATTACTAGTACACAACTTTAAATTTTTAACTTTTTTTTTTATAACTCCGATTTATTTATAACACCCTTTATATTTCCTAACCGTTTCACCACAAAACACCTCCTAAAAGCCTACATTTACTTATCTATCTTCAACGCGGAGAGGTTCAGTTACATTGCAATTACATTATCTATTATAATGACATAATATCATTTCCTAACTGACTCTCAAAACAATAATCACCAAGAAAAACTAGGTCCGTCAAGTTGGCCCCACCCATTAACACATTATGGACCCAATCATACTGGGTCGTTAGTGCATCGTTAGTGCATAAGACCCGAACGTTAGTGCTCCATTCCTAAGCGAGATATAACGAAAAAAAACTGTGGGTGGGGCCAACTTGACGGACCTAGAAAAACTTAAGAGACTATTTCCTGCTTAAACATCATTTACATGACAAATCTTAACAGACCCATAAATAGAGTAATTCCGGACAAATTGGGACACTGTGCAATACGTACAAGGCCTAACGCTCCATCTAATTACGTATCTACTCAACGAAGACAAGAGACTCCAAAGAAGATATTACTGGCAGTAATGTGGTCATATGTATGACCATTATATGAGAAAATGAAATAAGGCTGCCTCGTCTTGAAAATGTCTTGTTCAGAAAGTGTCTCGTCTCGAAAAGATGTATATTGCATATTTCTGTTTTGTCTCGATGTTCAAAGCAAATTTTCTGTCTCGTCTAGTGAGCAACACTATTAGTGCATCATGGGAACATATTAGAGGAATGTGCTATTCCATTTCCTGTCGGTGTAATTGTCCAACTTTGAAATCAAACCAGAAGTAATTTTGAGATTAGGTTCAAAACTGGAGGAAGGATGGTCATCAAAATGGAGGCATTCGGCTATACTCGACCCAAAATTATATAAAACAGCTTCAACAATGAGTTGGTAGTAAGAAAAAATGCAAGTTCCGTAAAGTACATGCTAAAGTGATAAGTACTATCAATATAAGCAATGCACAGTATTGCATGATAACTAACTACAACTAAATATCATTGACGAAGAAACTACAGAATCAAATATAAGTGTCGAGATGATGAAAAATAATTCGAATTAAACCACAGCAAATACACTTCAATAGCAAGAGGTTCATAGTGAAGAAATGGTTAAACCACTGGAGAATCCTTGCCGAGTTTTTTTTTCACATTCTAACAGTGGCGGCTCTCTTAATTAAGTTTGTTCGATTGTGCAAACTACCCTCTAATATTTCTCTTCTTGAAGTGTGTTACAAACCATTTTGCTTCTTATTCTTATCATTCTTTAACTCAGTGAACGCTCACATGACAGAGAGAGAGAGAGAGAGGTGGAGGGAGGGTGGGAGAGAGAAAGAACGCGCGCCCGCAGTTATGGCTGGTCAAAAGCAACACCTCGTTTGCTTTATGTTTCCTTCAGGTTGACAACCGAGAACGATGAGGGTGTAAATGGAACTTCTGGGCTTGTCAGCGGGTGGAGGAGTACAAGAGGGTACAGGGAAGATCGTTGCCTCCATAAAACTCGATATGGTAGCAAATTTTGGGCAACCGAAGTGGACTCGATAGCGTACACACACAGTTTCCCGCGTGTAAAATTCCAGCACCCGTGTCAATGTGGACAGTGTTTCCACTTTCCACTTCAGAAATAATTTTTTGCAACTATTTTTCTTCTCTTGAGGTTAATTGATTCAATAGAAAGACAGCGTTTTTTGATATTTAAATTAAAGAGTATTTTAAGTTGGAAAGTCTATGATAAAATATCTGTTATCAAAAGTGCTTTTTAAAATCATTTCTCTGGAATAATTCCCCAAAATAAGAATAATTCTTGATTCTTTCGCCCTTTTTTTTTTAATTCTGAAGCATAACCTAACTTCGAATCACGCTGCCGGTTATCCTGATTAAAGCTTATCCAAATTCTCTCAGCCCAATCTAGTGCATGTTCAAGTAGTACGTAACTCTGATTAAGTAAAAGAAATTCACTTGTGAACGTATGACAACTCTACGATATATAACTTTCAATTTTACACGTTTCCAAAACCAGGAAAAGAAATCTTGAATGAAAAGTTAATCAAAACATGCAATAGCACTCACCGAGCAGCTCTAGCTCAGTTCATAGAGTATTAGCTTCTCTTTCGGGAGGTCATTGGTCCGACCCAGCACCGGAGGTTTTCCAGGGGTTTTCTGTCACACCAAGCAAATGCCAAGATCGTATCTTAAACCTAGGATCAGGCCGATTACTTTCCACATCCTGTCTCCTACCCTAGATAGCCCTGAGCCATAGATGCCTAAAGGTCATAAATGGATTCAACTCAATAACACCACGCGTGTACCACAGGAGTCTACAAAGAATAAGGACAGGTTTCACGGGAACTTTTACTTTAATGCCTCTGCAGCATCTTAAGGCAGTAGTTCATTCCAAGGAGAAAGGTATAATTATGTTCTTAACTCAATGGGTATCACAGCATTAGCCAGCATGACTGACGGATACCTCGAAAGGACGGACCCCTGAGCTCGATCCCACGTTCAGTCACGGCTTGAAAATAGTTTGCAGACGAACATAATCCTCAGCGATGTACTGCTCTTACATATGAACCTTCTCATCTGGCGAAAATTGTGAACAATTACAACTGCTGTTATAATTACTTGTGATATGATTATAAGACTGAGCATAGTTGATTTGGCTCCTACTCGACAGAAAATATTCCTCAATAGATGAAACATGCTATTAAATTTCTGCTTCCACTCATAAGTTTTTCGTTAATTTTAAGAAATTTTCTCCAATATTCTCAAAGTTCCTATCTTTTTTTTTAAACGTACATTTATGGATCAGACAGACAGTTAGACAGCTATGTCCTAAGCATGACACATGTCTAGGGAATTATATCTTTCAGCGAGCGCTCTGTCACGAAGAAGGAAGAAGGTAGTGGCCAGGACCATTGTCTAGGTGCTATGCCGATATTCGCCTAGTGATGCTTAAACAAACCATGGAAAACATCAATCAGTAAGTTAGTAGTACTTCTTGAACCTGTCTGTCTCCCCAGTGCCGATCCAGAGTCCGTGAACGTAACCACAGAACTACGGAAGCTGGAAATGTTTTATTTCTTGCTATTCTACGAAGTAGATTAATATTCAATCCGTTATTTGACTTCAACGAAGTCCAATTTCCATCAACGAAGCCCTATCCAAGCTCAACGAGATCAACGAAATTCTTTGTTAGTTTCATAATATTACAAATTACAATACTTTTGTGTTCACCAGAGCGTGTTGTTATTGTTGTTCTTTATTATTATTATTATTATTATTTATTGTTATTATTATAACCACTACCAATAATTATAATAATAATAATGCAAAATGTGCTGTAATATGTTGTGCACCACCTGAAGTCCAGACCACGAGCCGCCACTGCATTTTAAGCAACACATAAATCGTGCTGAATTAACACCGTAAGCTGAATACCACTCCGAGTAGGGCACTGACAATAACGGTTCTATATTAAAACCGTAAATACAGGGCCCTCTGTATTTCAAATAACACACTAAAAATGGTAGTTATTCCCGAATCACAGTCACCGCGTGATAAATTTATGTTGAATGAATATCGGTGGGTTTTGTTTAATGGACGTAGCTGTTACAGTTGTTTCTCTATCTTGTCACTTGAATTTTTCAGGTTTTAATATCTCAGTTAGCGTTTATCAATTTCGGGTGATCTTCGGCAAACCTTGTAAAATACACTGTATCTACTGAAAAATATATGTTTTTCGCTTATTTTAGAAATGAGATTTACCTACAGAATAACTCAAAAGTTAATCTATATCAATGCTATTTTTATTGTTGCTAGTCCTGTTCAAAATTCTTTAAATATTTTTACTGTTTTTGATGGCTCCTTATAATGTAGTTGTAGTCATTTTATTTGTGACCCCAAAATAATAAAAAAAAGTCTTACTCCAGCTGTTATAATGGTTTAGTTTCGACATTTTTCGTTACATTTATGCAGATATAAGTTTGTCAGCAACTTTTTACGCTGTCACGCGCCGAAACATTGCTGGGTCGAATTGGTAATGCCGAAAC
>JAGDQP010055907.1:0-10579 GCA_022664845.1 Lepisma saccharinum
TCATTAATCATTAGTACATTGTTGTTTAATAATAATTATTAAGAAAAATCAGTAAAATTGATAAACACAAAAAATATGACGAGTCTGTTTGCCCCATCTTGTCAACTTTGCAGTACTTGTGGTGCTACCCCCAAGATAAAACACACACTAGAAGTTACGCTATAAAAATGTTGTACAAAATGTTTAATATGTATATTTGTATACTCAACACATTGTTCTGAAATAACTTCGTATAATTTTGCTACAACCGTCACTTGTTCCCTATCCCTTACCTATAAAGTATAAAAGACATTATGCTTTCATCTTTCATAAAAGTAGAAATAAGACCAGAATAAGATTTCTGAGTACGTATTTGAATTGTACGCCTCAAGAATCATGTAGTTTGACACATCACTCTTTACTGTACGTAATATTGGTTTTCAAGACACCATTTTGGGTCCCATTTTGAATATCTCTCTATGTTGATCTTATATAATTTTTCAAACAATTTATTTGCAATCTATAACCTTAAAATAATAAGTTTTAATCTCAATTTCTTTCAAACATCACTAAAACTTTTATTTTTGGCCCCCATCTTGTTTTCGGGACTCTTGGCTAATTTTAGACTTATCCCCACAAATATTTTCTTATTCTTCACCATAAAAAAAAAGAAATTCCCCACACTTGTATAATCTGGTTGCCCACGGGACCTGATAGTTTGACAATTGCCCGATACTATATAACCAATAGAACAGTAACGACTTACCTGACAAACAGGCGTATCTCCGTAAACCTCCCTCCTTTTCG
The DNA here is from genome assembly GCA_022664845.1 of Lepisma saccharinum. NCBI lineage: Eukaryota > Metazoa > Arthropoda > Insecta > Zygentoma > Lepismatidae > Lepisma > Lepisma saccharinum. The sequence continues at coordinate 787 of JAGDQP010055907.1, forward strand.
GCCTTTTTATGACTTATGCGTTTGATTTCAAGTCACTTGAAACTTGTTTTGAAAGAGTAGTGCTTCTGTATAGATATAAATATTTAACTTTAAAGATATACTTAATTTCCATCATAGGACAGACGGTTAAAGACCACAGTTTTTCTTTCAAGTGCTCTCCTGTAAAAAAATGCTTTTTGTCGCTTATGACTCTTTGTCATATCGACGGTATATGATGAATATTCACATCACTATCTATTTTCAAAAACATTACCTCATTTACCTTATTTTCGTATTACTTTTTAAACAATTTTTTAACGATTTCTTTGTCAGTGCTTAAACTACCCTTTCCCTCTCTTTTGTTTCAATGTTCTTTGGAAACTTGTTAAGACCAAATTAAGAACTTTATGGACTTCCTGCATATGAGTAGGGGTTCATTTTTTGAATACGTAATAATATGGAAAAGGTATATGTTACACTGTGTCTAGTCTGGAAGCGGAACTTGAAGCCCGAACCTTCGGAGCCATCACGAAACATTCCTCTGTTTGGGTCTTATTTTTGCGGCGTAGCACTACCTCTGGTGGCTATATGTGCATATTTGCAACCTTTTTGATGAGGCGTATTGTCTATCAATTATAAGAACATGTTCCCTGTGTTGGGATTCTTTTGCCTGCGGTCCTTAGTTATAAATATATATATAATTTCGGTGTTGACCCAGCATCGTGAGGACAATTGGGGAGCTACCTGAATTAAGAGGTAGCGATCACAGTTGGGAGCTTCGGCTCTCCTCTCCCAACACGTTTGGTCAGCGTGGGAGCAGTAGACCAACTCCTCCCTCCGGGAGAGGCCTCATCCAGTAGTGGATTGAATATGGCTGTGTATTATATATATATATATATATTTGAATAATTTCAAATAAAATTTGTTGGTACTGGGTTCGGTCCCAAATATGAAATTGGGGACAGTGTTTTGTGTTGTTTTTTTTTGCCAGATTTTTGGTCCAGACTTTATGCAGCTGTTGTACTGCGATTATTATTATTATTATTATTATTATTAATACTCCGTTGCTATTGTTGTGTATGTATACACAGTTTGTACTTTATTTATTGTTGGGTTGTTATAAATGATTTTTCTAATAGTAGTCGCTGTTGACATCTTCAACAGTCTGATGGGCTTGGATGGACCGGCCCTACAGTTGTTTAGGTTAGTTGGATTCTGAACCACTACATGTGATTGACCATTACGGGGTATGAACTTGTGACTACGTGCATACGATGATCGTGATAGCCACTTCTGTATCTCTAGGTCATTTTTGGCCAAAAGTTTGTCTATTAAGAGCAGTTTGATCTGTAACAGCTTTTTAAGATGTTTGTTTTCTACGGATATCCGATAGTATTTGTGTACCTTGCTGGCCTGGTCTAGTTTGTCGGACATAAATAACATGAAAGCATGTTTTGGTTATCACAATAGGCCAGTGTGGTATGTTAGTTCTCGTTGGGTAATACCCCACCTTATTTGGTTTGTTGTATAATCTTTACTAAAAAAAATCTTTGGCACTAGATTGTTGTTTTAATGGGTAAATGTTTGTTCTATTTCAGCGCAGCCGTGCCAGAAAGTGTGTTTCTGGATCTTTGATAATAAGTGTACACCCCTCATATGTACTGACTTACTAATCATTTCTATAAGGCCTATCTGATTCCACCAATGTTTTTGGTGATTGTGGGTTTCTTGAACAGTTTTGCTAATGCTTATATGTCCCCGATAGTTGTATTCGGTTTAGATTATAAACATGGCGCACCTGCTTCTATGAAAATGAGTTTTATTTTCTTATTTCAATACATTGTTTTGCTTATCATTGGGCTCGACGTCATATTTGTTTACTATACACTTGTGATATTTAAAGTGCATTCGTAAATATTCGACCTTTTTGACAGACAGGTGAACAAACGCTACACTTCGGAATCCAAAATAAAGTGCCTGGAAGCATCTAAACCTAAATAATAACATATAAAAGCTAGCAGCTACTTGCTACTAGGTGTTAAGAACTACTCGTGAAACCTGAAGCGCTTTTCAGCTTGAAAAGCTACATAAATGGCTCCCACTGAATATACCACACATATCAACCCAAATATTAGGCTTTCTGGCCCCTACGCACAAGTTAAAGGAAGTGCCTATTGAATTCCAGGGCTTCGGGTTTCGATCCCTAATAATCACAAAATAATAAGAACCGCAAACTGTATCTGCGAACTGAGATGGCTCCGAGCTTCTGGGCTTCAAACCCCATTGCAAGAATTAAATCATTTGACTGAGAATGAATAGTTTGAATTACCAGAAAAATATAATATTAGGCGGTACCAGTTTATATGCTCCTGAACATGTTTTGAATGGAGCTGTTCACTCTTGTTCCTAATTTGTGGGTCGTGAAATAGCGAAATTGATGGATTTAATGGAATATAAGAATCAATTGTAGTCAAGCACGTATCCTGGCTCTATAGCTAGCAGGTAGTAAATAAATTTAGTGGAATAACTCCTACCTCAAAATAGCTTTTGTGTTGATGAGCAAAAACTGTGTGGTCAAGGCCTACACCAATCCGTTACTACAAGACTGGTTGCTAAATCTCGGAATAATAATAATAATATGGGCGTGGAGATATCTTGGAAAGACATTGTCCCAGGTAGTCACCAAAGTAGGGAATGCAATCCCGACTGGATTTTAGACTTGGGGGGTCTTAGAGGATGGATAACTTAGCAAAATTGCTCATTGTTTCAACAAGAATTCCCAGCAGTTTAGAATCAGCATACATTTCAACTTGGAAGTTTTTGAAGCAAATAATAATAATAATAATAGAAAAACACTAACTGGTAAAGAAACTCTCCATAACAGGCCGGACATTAAATGCTGAGAGCCTAAAGCCTCGGATAAAAGCCGAGTAATTATTTGGGTCCCATTTTACGCTGTAGGTTCTGTCTCTATATAACCTCGCTAATAATAATAATAATAATAATAATAATAATAATAATAATAATAATAATAATAATAATAATAATAATAATAATAATACCGCTTATCCGAGTGGTTAGCGCTCGTGTCTACGGTGCACGTGGTTCCTGGTTCGATTTCCGGTATGGGTTCTCAAAAATTTCGGTGTTGACCCAGAATCGTGAGAACAATTGGGGAGCTTCTCATTAAGATACAAATCACATAACGAATTTGTCAAATATTTCCGTAAGGCTTTCTGTGAGAACTAACTATGGAAAAATCCAAATAACTCTTGAGAATTTTATTTCTGATGAAGTTTTGACTGGCTATTAACAGCTAGCATAGAACGGGATTGACTTTCTAGAAATAGTTCGAAGTGGCCAAAACATCCAGTCATAGTTCACTTCAAGTGAAATAAGTTTTTTAATGTGTGAAATTGATTATAATTATCTAATGTATTATTATTATTATTATTAAAATGAACACTTGCATGTTGAAATCTCACTTCCATAATGTAAAGCAGTCAATAATATTTGTACGATGAGACAATTCAAAATAATGTAGTGTCCTTTTCACAAGCAATCACTTTTTGTCGAAAAGAAAAATTGGGATTTATGGATAATCTAAACGAGTTTTCTCAAGCTTATCAATATCACTTCAATATGGCGGACGAAATATCCACTGTATTTGTAACGTTTGGTTTACAGAAGTGGCGGTGGTTCTCTTGTTTGTGGCGATTTTTAGAACTAAAGCAAAGGGACGAAACTTGCACAAGTCCTAAATTCCAGAAGTCCTAAATTGCAGAAGTCCTAAATTGCACAAGTCCCAACTTGCAGAAGTCCTAAATTCCAGAAGTCCTAAATTCCAGAAGTCCTAAATTTCAGAAGTCCTAAATTGCAGAAGTCCTAAAAGACAAGAAGCCAGTTCACTGGAGTTTACAGAAGTCCTAATTTGCAGGAGTCCTAAATTGCAGAAGTCCTAAATTGCAGGAGTCCTAAATTGCAGAAGTCCTAAATTGCAGAAGTCCTAAATTGCACAAGTCCTAAAGTTTAGGACTTGTGAAAGTTTTTTTAGGACTTCTGCAATTTAGGACTTCTGAAATTTAGGACTTATGGACGTTACCCAATCAAGCGATACTAATGCATAATGCTGATATAGTTGAAAATGCTACTAACAAGACGAAGGCAGTGTGGTCTATAGAAAAACAAATTCCTGCATGGTAATTTGGTTAACACAACGTGTCAGATTTCTCTTCATGAGTTTAATGATTTTTTTGTAAATAGTATACCTCACCACACCCCGTGCTCCAGTGGCAACTTGTATTCTCACTTTAAAAATGCTGGTAATGAATCACTAGTGTGGTAACCTATCTCTATGGATCAAGTCAAAGGAAGAATTATCTCCCTTGATTCGTCTAAGAGTGAGGGTATTTTTGGTATGTCAACTTTTTTGGTAAAGAAAATATGTGATGTTATTGTTTCCCCTCTTGTACAACTAATTAGCTGGTCCCTTTCAGATTGTGTTTTTCCTGATTGTATGAAATCTGCACTTATTGTTTCAATTTATAAGAACAAGGGCAGCACATCTGACCCTGCTAATTACCGTCCGATTTCTCTTCTTCTCATTTTTGCAAAATTGTTTGAATGGACCATTGAGAATCAACTTGCAAGTAATTTTCAAGGTAATAAGTTGTTCTCGTGTTCACAATTTGGTTTTGGGCCAGGGTTGAGTACTGTAAGAGCTCTTGATAATGTTATAACGCATATAACTGATTCTTTTGAAAATAAGAAAAGTACAGAAATAATTTTGCTTGACTTAAAACGGGCATTTCATACCATTTCACACGAAATTTTGTTGGTAAAGCTATTTGCTTATGGAGTACACGGTGGTCCCTTAAATCTAATTAATACTTATCTTCTAAATAGAAAACAGATAGTAACTATGGGTGGGAATAGATCGCATGGTAGGTTTGTAGCTAGAGGTTTGCCACAGGGTTCAATTTTTGGTCCTTTGCTTTATGTTATATATATTAACGACCTACCTGATTTCTACAGTGTACATCAGTTCTATACGCGGATGATACAACTACTATTTGTGATGGTAAGGACATGGCTGACATTAATAGACTTTCTGTTCTAAACTAAAATTTAGTAAGGAAGTGGTGCAAAAAAATGATATTATTAATAATTCGAAAACAATATCTATTTGTTGCTCACTGAACAATGATTTGTCAGCTCAGTCTAAATTTAAGAGTGCTAAATTGCTTGGCCTTGATTTGGACTCAAAATTATTATGGTTTAATCACATTGAGAGAGATTCTCAGGATTTAACAAAAAAATTATACTTGTTAAGACGACTTAGGTTCTTGGTACCTTATAACTATTTGTTATATTCATATTATGCTTATGTACACTATAAGCCCTCTTATGGTCTATTATTTTGAGATAATGGATCCAATGCTGATGAAGCATTTGAAATACAATGGGCTGCAATGAGATGTATTGAAGGTTTGAATCTAAGAGAATTTTCAAGAGACGCATTCAAACAGTTAAAAATTATGACTTTAGCTTGCATGTATGTGTTTCAGTGTCTTGTTTATATAAGAAGCAATATCGCACTATACAATCTAAGAGCAGACATTCATCAATATAATACCAGATATCGTAATAATCTGAATATACCTAGGTTTAGATTAAAGAAAACGTCAAACAGCTATGTAAACGTACGAATCAAGATGTACAACTTATTACCGTCTAGTGTAAGATATTTGCATATTACACGATAAAAGCTTAAAATTAAAAAAGCATTGAAGAAAGCTGGAGATTATAATTTGACTGAAATAGAAGACACTTTAAGCAATTTATACTAGGATACGCAGTCTACACTAGTTTGTACTTACCGTATTATTAAGACGCTAGATTTTAAAGGTGCTTGTATGTATAATGTATGTATATTATTTGACTTTTCTATGCATTTCAAATGTCAAGAAAGAAAGAATCAATAAACAAAAAAAGACTGTGTTTCTATTCAGTTCGAACTCACTAAGCTTATCCTGATTTCAACAAGTTGAAACATAATTCAAGCATGTTTAATGCTAGTTGAATATTGCTATTTATGCAATCTATTGTACACTAGAACTTGTTAATAACATTGCAACTGATTATATACATTAAACTCTCTGTTACGCATTCTTGTTTTGCCGAACAAGCACTCTTGCAATCACAATACAACTAAACAACTAATAATAGACAGAATATTTAAAAGTGTATTCTTTATTTAAAAATACGTTCTTTTATACCAGCTCGCGCTTCTTTTAACGTCATGTTGTTCACTGCGATCGTAAGCAAAGATTGCTAGGAAAACAAGAAAGCTAGAGGAAGGATTTCGAATTGTATCTGTTGTGTAATGAAATTGCGTTTAGGAATAAATTTATCAACATACACTATAGTTTGAAGCAATGTGTTACTCGAGAACACGGTTTATGTTCGAGAACAAGCTGTCTAAAGAGAATGTTATATTTGGATTTCCTAGTGAATTTTGATCTCGTTGTTACAACGAGACAGGAAGTATAGGAATGAACCGTAGGCTTATGGCAATGCTAATTCTAGAGGTATTACCTGTTTAGAGCATCAATTTTGCACCACTAAACCTACCTAAAGTATTACCATTCTTATTCAGAGTAGGTTAACACTTACAAGATTAGGCAAGTTTTCCGCGACCCGAAGTTATGTGGAGCTCGTTTTAGAACGGAGTTCCACAATTCTTTATTGTATAACTTGTATAGTGTAATTGATTTAACAACAATGCCGTATTCGTTGTAGGTTATTGTTTCAAACCAATTGTAAATCACTCAGCAACAATTCTTTGAATTCGTGTACACCTAAACACTATTATATTCAAAACCAACGAAGATCTCTTTAAGCCAAGTAGAAATAGGCAAAGTACTATTACTATTGAATATTGCTTGTGCAGTGATTTATTTCGTGTAATCGAGCAACATTTAGGAACATACACTGCGTTTCTAATATGTTTGAATACACTTAGCATATCCTTATTTCAACAAGTTGAAACATAACTCAAGCAAGATAAATGCTAGTTGAATATTGGTAGTTCTGTAATCTGTTGTACACTTCGCATCAAAACAATTGCGACAGCGAACGCCGTGCAGCTAGGCAACCCAAATGACATCTTCTTATCCCATAATCATATCTGGTAAACAGACCCCTCTTTCTCCTTCCTTCGTCTCGCCCAAACGAAAATCAGCAAACATCATGAGAACGTTTTGTTTTTCAAAATAGACATGTATTAGTATCGATAAAATGAAAGAACAAAAGCGAGACGAATCAATATACATAAGCTGATGGAGGGAGAAATTTAAACACATATAATGAAACATTAACACCTATGGATGTCTGTTAGACAGAGGCAGTTAAATGAGAGAGAGAGAGATAGAGGAGGGGAGAGAGAAGAAAAAGAAGAAGTACAGATAAAAATATGGAATTTAAACGTAGTACAATTGTTAAGGTCAGTTTCCACACTATAATGTTTCAGTTCCCACAAATCAAATCTAACTGCAACAGAGAAGTGACTTTTAGATTTTAGATTTTTTCAGGGTTATTTGAATATATAAAGGGTGATTCAAATATTCATTAAGTCACTTTCGAAATGGAGACCAAACTTGGGGGTCAGATTAAATACTCGTGATTTCCAGCGAAACTCCAGAGTTTTGAGATACATCTAGGATAACATGAAAAGTGTAACACGCATGCTTTGTTTGCTAGTGGTTAGTTTGCAAATTCGATGTTTTTTTTTAAAACATACTGGTTCGGAATAGTTTGTAGTCAGAGATACCGCCAGGATTTTCAGTTTGGGGTTTAAAGTCAAAATGGGGAGAATGTTTGCAATGTTTCTATCAACTTTTGACTGCGAGAAAATGTTAAGTTGGGATTTGGGGCTGACACCCCACACAGAGACCGGGTCTGACCGAATCACTGATTGTAACCAACCCAGTAAATACCGTAGCCATATCTTCCATTCCAGATTACTAATGTAAATTGAGCATACAAAGAACATGAATGGATGATAATTTTTCTCCTTAATTTCTATCAGAAAGAGCAAAAATTATAATTCCAAACTGTATCTAAATGAAAAGTTACAATTGTTCAAAAGCAATATTCGCATGTTCCTATAGCCATAGAAGACATTACATGTTGCACATTTCAAACGTGAAAAAAGGAACACATTGAATGGTGTGTTCATAAATTAAATTATAGGATGGAAACTAATTTTTGGCTTAATTAATATAAAAAGAATTATTTTCTTGAAATAGCGAAAAAAGGGGGTATTTTCTACTCATATCTTAACATGTATCTGTTCCGAACATGCCACTCTAGATTCCACCTATTGTGAATATAACGTTTTAATAATTACAACTCTAATGAACTAGTGTGTATAACAATTCGCACAGATGGAATAAACACGTCAGGGCTGAAATGGGTCACCGGCTGTCGGTAGATGCTGGTCAGGTTTTGGACTGTGTCATCAGGTTTAAGATTCGAACGCATTCTCACGCGATGATTGGATGTAGATAAGATAACCCGGAAGATGAAGGAGAGATTTTAATTATTTCATTGCGTTTGAACAGTGTTTGTTTCAGGAGTGACCAGGATCGGAGATGTTACCCCGATAACACGAAAAATACGACGTCGAAATTCCCAGTTAAATAGATTATCCAGACCGGGTCAATCGAGTTACCGGGTCACTTATATTTGTGTCAGGCCCTATCACCGGGTCATCGAAAGTGGCCCGGATTTAGCTGTGGAACACACACACAGAGTGTGTGTAAAGTAAGAGAAGACATAAACATGAATAAAGAGAGGGAGAAGAAGAAAAAGAGAAAGGAGCAGCTAAGACAAGAATACAATACATAAAAAATAGAGGAAGAGAGAAAGACCAATGTAAAACAAGAAAAGTATATTATCACTATGCTAAACAACATACGCAAACTGTTTACTCGGATTCCGATCAGTGATGCTTCGTAAGTTCTCCACAACGGTGATGAATTTTGGTTTGAATACTTCAGTGTATGCGAAAAAGAAACTGCCTGGTGGGGAATAGAACCCAGGTTTTCAAATTAGAAGTCCAGCACGATAGCGATACTCCACACGTGCCTCTATCCAAAACGTGCTTAACAAATGCTATAGTGTTTCTTTCTAGGAATAATAACATGAAAATGGCATACTTCAGGTCAGTGATGTGTTCTTAACTGTCGTTCTAACCCCTTGAGATTGAATTTGGACTTTTCCAACGTAGTTCGTAAATCGTCTTCCTCTCTATAGTGACTCAGGTATCTGATTCCGCAGTCTGAAGGATTCTACGTTTTGTATGAGAAGTTATGATTAGATTCTTCACGACCGCTTTGTAAAAAATATGGCTTAAACAGGGTTTGAACCTACGTTGGTTTCTTTCAATATTTGAAATTCCAGCACTTTTCCTCTACTCCATCTGACCAACGAAAGTTAGAAGCTATGAATTACTAAGTTCATGTTTGGAAATAGCCAACTTCGTCCTGTAAGTTGTTTAAATCAAAGTACACGCTGAAATTTCTTTATTCAATGACTTATAGACGAATTAGTGCCAACTAATATCCGAAATAATAAAAAATCCAGGAAAAATAAAAGAAATAATAACAGCTTATGCAGTTTCTTTGCACCGTGGAAGTTCAAAGTCACGCTTATAGGAATAAGTATTATTATTATTATTATTATTATTATTATTATTATTATTATTATTATTATTATTATTATTATTATTATTATTATTATTATTATTATT
>JAGDQP010055908.1:586-13045 GCA_022664845.1 Lepisma saccharinum
ATATTATTTGTTATGTATAAATTACATTCATTCCAAAAAAAACTTTCGAAAACAAAGCAACAGAGCTACGGTCGCCTCCATAACTACTTCAAAAGTAATTACAACTCATATTTCGCTATTTCATTTCTATAGCTGAGACAATTTCAATTAAACTAACAGCCCGCGATACCATTTTTATTATATTTTAAAACTACTGAGCCACGGCCGCTATTTGTTTTGTGTGGAATATTCAAAACCATAGGTCGTGTTATTTGTTTATTTTATATGACTAAAAATCCCGGTAAAGTCACAGTCAAGAATTGTTTGTACGACTTGTCAATTACTAAGTAACTGAGCTACGGCAACTTAATTTAATTTCGCAAAGACTACATTCTGAGTTTGTTTGTTCACAACATATGCAGATCTCGAAATAATTAAACAAATATACAAAATTTTATTTTATTTATGGAACTTAGACGTCTCAGACTTTGATTGCTAAAACATTTTTTAAAAAAGTCGGCCACGGATCAAATTCAAGATACCATTCCCATATTTGCCTGATATAACTAAAATCAACGATTAGGGGCTACACATAGTCGCAATGCTAGGTTGTTGGGCTGAAAACCAATCACTATCTATCCAATGCTTCGTTTAAATTTCTCGATAAACTAATAGTACAGTAAAGTTTAATTACTTTGTAATATAAAAAATTAATATTATTTTTCTCTGTACCCAAAAGAAATGTATATGATCTTACAGAAAAATTCTAAGGGACTTACCTTGATATTTGTCTTCTTTTTGTCTCAAAAACACCCGTGATAATAAAGCACTGTCAACGAGGAAACTTAGCTATCAAATGATATTTCCGTATGCTAAATAGTGGTATATATAACTTCATCCTGCCGTGTTTCATCTTTGCAACATCCGGTTTCTATTGTGAGAAACCTCAGAGATTCACATGATTCATTTCACCTTCTTTCTCTCTTTTTTTTTCTATTCTCATATGTCGGAACACTTAGATGTTTCATCATAATATCTGGTGTAGCACCGTTATAACTTCCGTTCACATAAGAAATTGAAACCTTTCTCATGGCCCTATCCTCTACCAATGAACTATTAACCCCCGCACATGGTGCGTTTATCTCGCTGACTAAAATATAATATTACAATTTCCGTTCTCACGACACGTAGGTGGAATAACTGCCATGTGTTTCTATTTTTTTGCCCACAGTTTTTCCCCCCCGTTATTTTGCGGATATTGTCACTTACAACTTAACTCAATTACCAAATATTTTCTCGCCAACTCTTTCCCTGTATAGACTCGTGGCGAAGTATCGCATCTGGAAGTGAAAAGAAAATGCTTCCGTCTTCATCCTGTCCCCTGGATTACATTTCGCATCCATCAACTTTAAATGGTCGCGGTGCGTATTCTATGTTACATAACCGCCCACCATATGTTAGAAGTCCCACAAGCACTCAAAACAAACCATTTTCTCCAGCTGTCATAGTCTAGAGCAGACATCACCACATTAAACAGCTTTTGTCTTTCTGCTCAACAATTAAGGACCCGTTTTTTTTTTTTTTTTTAAATATTTAAACAATTAGTTAAAGACTGGGTTGTTGTCTTACTAATTGCAATATTTATGTGTAGAGATTAATACATTTTAAGCTATGATTTTTTTTTAAATAAATAAATACTCTTCAAAATTAAATTAATCTATTTTTCCACTGCCGGTCAGTGACACAACATCGTCATTTCTAAACGAAACATTGAGTGTCGTATGCAGATTTCTCAAAGGCAATACATTGCTTCAAGCTCCATTATGAGACGCCTTGGTACAAGTGGTTCATTCTGTCAATATTCTATTTGTAATCAAGTTGGATTTTTAAATATCTTTTACTTATCCATTGATATTTCATTGCTTTTTCTTGTTATCGAAGATTGTTGAGTCATATCGTATGTACTTTTTTAATTGAAATATTATTTCCTTCTCAGGCCACCAAAAATTTTCTCACGATGTTCTGAAAACGGGGGTGGGGTCTAAGAACAGGGTTAGGGGCATGGGAGTAACCCCCACGTGACCCTGGGGTTCAGGACTTCCGGGAAACGTATCAAAATTAAGATTAATGTCCCCCCAGGTGTTCAAATTTTGGTGGAAGGGGCTGGGAGATTCTTGGCTTACACTACTCACCTTTCAAAAACATTGAACGAACATTATAAACACAGACAGCTCACATAGGAACTACCTACTGGGTATGATGCACAATGCCTTCAAAATTCGTGTTAACTACGTGGGATAAGAATCGGATGATTAATAATTATGAAATTGGACATTCGCTTAGAGCAACAAAAATTAGATGAACGATGCATTCTTCCTTACCACTAACTAGACCGTGAATACATATTAATGAGAATTGTGGAAGTATAAGCAAAAAAAATACTTGTCATGCAATACTTTGCCCAACACAATTACCATCTTTTCACTCTGCTTCAAAACAAAGAGAATATTGGCAGGTGGCAGATTTATAAACATGGCGAAATTGCCTTCACCTGCCTTATATAAAGAATTCTGGTTTTCAAATTTGCTATATTTTATTAGCACTGAGGTATAACGTGAATGAAGATTTAAATTCATAGAAAATTGGAAACGGAAACTTTTTCTGTGGGTCTGAAAGCAGCCTGAATCTTCATTTACGCCAAAGTTCAGTGCTAATAAAATTTAGCAAATTTGGAAAGCAGAATTTGTCAATTTTATTATTTCTTTACATAAATTCAGATTTCGAATTCAATACTGTTCTTAGAAGTCAAATACATTTTGTTTTTACTTCATCGAAAAATCTCAGCTACGCTTCTTTCAATCTTTATCTGATATAACGTTTCTCTTTCTTCACGTCCAACACAATCTTCGTGGCTACCTTAGTGACCTAAGTCACAAAGACTCCTTCTATTCCATTTTCTTCTCCTATTTGCTCATGGAATAGAAATACTTCTACTGTAGTAGCACCAAAATGAAAAGAGGCAGGTTGAATCTTGGTTGCTTCTGGGTAGTACTAGTATTGTTGTAGTAGTAGTAGTAGAGGTGGTAGTAGTAGTGATTGTGGTAGTAGGTCCTTAGAGGATTGGCCACCTGTGACCGCGTCGTTTTAAAAAAACGTAAGGTTCTCTTTCTGATCGCTTTCTCTCTTCCCTTTTCTGCTACCAACTGTTCTCTTCTTCCGCGCAAAGTGCCAATTCATGTTACTCACGATTCGTAAGCTCTTCTTTTCAAATACAATTCAATCATTTTGTCTTTTCCCTCTTTCTTCACTTTTTCTCACTTTTTCTCACTTTTTTTTTCTTTGAATACACATTCATACGTCGTCCTCCATGCTTTTTCTGCGTTTCTCTTCCTCTCACAAACACACACACACACACTCACGCAAACAAATACATTATCACACACAAATGCAAGCATCAACATTGTTCGACATTGAAAATCAAATATATGAAAAGTGCTATGGTCGGCTGTCTGTATGCTGACAGTTAGATATCTTTTCTTCTTGTAAATAGATGTCTTTTTAGGCTTCAACAGCAAAGACCTTAGACCTTATACAAACTCTCTGTATGCAGTGTTTCTTCAAGAAGATTTTATTAGGTGGTGCTAAATCAAGTCATGGGGGGGATTATGGAAATTATAAATAGTGCATATTGACCCCCTGTACGCTAAAAATACAAACTAATAATAATTTTAATTAACAATATGTTGCACTTCCTTAATTAACCTCAAAATGACATGAACAATATTTTAGTATACATGCGTATTTTAGTATACGTATGAGTGATGCAAGGGTTGACACTAAATTCTTTCGGGGATGCGGTTGAAATCCCCGAGTGGTAACCCCCTCCCCCCCCGAAAGCATGCCTGGAAGAAATGGTGTCTGTATGTCTGTCCGTCTGTCGACAACCAACTACGTCAGGAATTACTAGGACTAGGAAGATGGTTGAGGTGTCTTTGGAAAGGTCCTGTTCAAAACCCGTGTGGATTATCCATATCACAGGAATGGGTTCTGAGATACGGGGAAAAGTTTAGGAAGGCGTTTGAGGTGTCGTTGAAAATGTATCGCCGCATTTGTTTCAACAATATATTGATTATCCGAATAGGATGCTCGCTGCTAAAGCCTGGTGGGAACATAAATGCACAGTCCATTGACTGGGCCTCGCTTTACTGTACGTTATGAAGTCACTTTGACTCCGAACATTTTATTAGACTTAGGATAAATTTTTCTTTCCGACAAGTTAACAAATGTTTGTGAATAGTTTATACTGTATACCTCTTTTAATATGATATTACAGATTCAAACACACCGTCCGTTCGCAAGAACAGTGACACAACTCGAAATTTATCGATTTTCCTATTTTTTGGTCCAAAACATTAGAGAACCGTCCTCCTTCTTTCAGAAAAAAATCTCACAAATGCCACATCGGTGGTCGGTAGATAGCAGAAGTGTCACTTTTTCCGTTTGGCTGGTTTCGTTGTATAGTTTCCGAAGAAAAACGTCACAGCTTAGCTGAGCCAGTGCCCTTGGTGGGATAAGTCGTACATTTTCAGGAGAAACCCTAGATAATTTCACTTGTGACAGTTTCCTTCTGTGTTCAAGGGGAAATGAAATGAATCCCTCTTTTATTACAAATCCAAACTTAATTCTTATAATTGTTATTCATTCAGTGTTGTTAGGTGGAGGGTCTAACATTCGGAAAACAGGAACATTTGGGACACAAGAAAGGGGAAAAGAAAACAAATTAAAAACCGGGAAATTTTGTTGAATCTCTTTGGTACTTTTTGTTTTAATTTCCAGTAACTTTTAAAGGAAACTTGGCATCCGGGATTTTTTCAGTATCTTGAGGGAAATATTGCGACGAAAACCTGACAACACTGAATTCTTTACCGAAAGTTATAAATTATTCAGTATCGTGTTCCTTTTGGACACAAAGGCAAGAGCAAACAGGTTCAAATAAAGTTAATCCATGTGTTCTTGAATATATAGAGGAGAAAACAACAAACGATTGTACATTATTTTACTCTGACAACTGTTGTAGTCAGTAAAACAACAAATGATACCAGTGTACATTTATGCTGTAATTAAATATTCATTAAAGACACACACAATTTTTAATCAAGGGTCATAGTCAAAATGCAGGGGGAAATGTGCATCCTGTAATCGAGAAACACCGAAGAAATATTTTAAAACAGCGCTAGTATTGTAACCGTGTCAATTCACTTCCCTTGTAAGCTTTGCCAAGAAAATCAGAAATCCATATCAGGCATGGTAAATTCAGATACAATGACTTCTTTGGCATGGAACAATTAACCAGTTAAATTGGAAATAACTTCCAGAGAAAGATAGAGAGTGAAACAGTGAGCCTTTTAGATTTTAAAATTATGAAATTTGATTAGAGAAATCCAATCCGTTTTCACTCATGTATAAGAAAACCTACGAACTTTTCGAGGAATACAACAAGGATCTCACCTGGTTCCCCGTCTAAACAGTAATCTCAAGCTTTTGATTTATCATCGCTAACGATGGTGGATTTATTTAAGAACCAAAACGTCTAGGGATTATTTTACGAATCCTTGTAACAAAAAATTTAAACAACATTCAGTTATGCTATTGTAGTTTCCAGGGTTTTGTTTAAACCATTGTTTATAGTCTGTGAGGCTTGTTGTACTATAACAGAGCACATTCTTATTGGCTTTAATTCACAGAGGAACAAAAAACATATTGTTTTTGTTTCTTTCTATGTGTATATAAAACATTGATAATGTAATGATATATATACCTTTTTCCTCTCAAGAAAAGTGACACATCTCAAAATAGCATTATTATTATCACCCACAACCAGGGTTTAGAAAGTAATGCTAAATTGGCGCTCCACAGCCCCCAATCCTTAGATTTGGCCACTTCGAATCACACCTGAAGACCAATTTTGGCCACCAGCTCCTCGTTCTAACTTCTCAACTTTACCTGCATGAAGACAGTGTTGCCGTTCACCACTATTTTGCATTTTATCTTGGTGCTGCGAGTGTATCTTCTACGCACTCTCGACATGCCGTTCTACGTGCTGCAACTTGTTATCGTTCTTGTCTAATTTCTATGTGATGGTGCATTATTACGTAACATGGATGTATGTTTTAACGCCAATAAAACAAATATATTAATATTATTACATGAGGCCACCAGTATTTACAAATGGCCAACACAAAATTCAGGTGCTCTCATTGGCCACCATTCCGAAATACGTAAGAATAATTATAGAAAATTTAAGTTACCTGTGCTTATTTTTTTTAGTGCAAAATTTGGAGTCAACGTTAATTGTAATTTATTTTTGGCTCTCCTGTAAAATTGTATTTTTTCTAGTTAGGTACTTTTATTGCGAACGTTCGATATGATAGGAGTATTCGGTTGGAATATTACAACGATGTTTGTCGAACCATATCTGTTTCGTGATGCTGACAGGTTATTAGAATAGCTATTTCTTCCTTCTACAGAAATAACCATTATTTTTTTTTAATGAATAGCAAGAATGGGCTTCTAATGATGTCATAAAATATTCAAATTGTACCTTCTCTGCGTAAGCATCCAACGAGTTAATGAATTGCTTGCTTCTCTAAAGAACGTAAAAAGTTCATCAAGATAATTGAAATTTGAAGCATTTGTAAAAAGCATTCACATCACAATAAATTGTTAAAAAACCTCCTCTTCAAATTTGTTGACTTCACAAGAAATGGAACAAAACGAATCATTTAACTTCACGTCTTACTCAGATCTCTTGAAATGAACTGTTTTAAACTTCAAAGAGTACTTTCCCAGAAACCTACTACAATATTTAACCAACTCATTTACCTGCTATATTTTTAAGAGCTTTATACTTTCCGCCAAGAGATGGAAGAGAGGCTAGTCAGGAAAAAATCGTTAAAACAAATTCTATTTGTCAAACTAAATAGAATATGACATTACCGTCCCCTTTTCCCCGACCATCACTTAACCTTCTAACCTTGAACAACTCGCTTCTTCGTTTGAGGTGGAAGAGTTCGACTTCTTGAATTAACAAAACGAAGGTCATTAGAAGTAACACGAGTTAAGTTCATTTGAAGTGGAAGCGAAAGTAATTTCTTTCCTACAGATAGACCTGACAGTAGAGGAAAACAAAAAGAAAAGAATTCCATTTTCGAAATTAACGTTCCTTTCTGATGTTCGCTTAGATCAAATTTAGGAAATGCCATCCTACTCTTTATGATGCATGCTCGTAAATCCCATTTCTGCACAACTCAGTAACAACCCCTGTTAAGAGAAACTGAACATTTACAGAGTCTCATTCGGACCTAGAAAACTAACTCTATGGCTAACGGAACTCACATGTTCATCGCCGTAGTAACAAACGTTCGCAGAGCAAGATGAAGACAGTTTTCATCATGCACATCTGCCTTTTGAAGATCCCTTCTAACGGATCTAATACTGTCTTCCCAACGATGTATTGGTCTTCCCGACGGCCTTTTCCCCTCCGGTTTACCAACAAAGATGGAATGTAATCTTCGTCTTTCCTCCATCTTAGCCTTCGTGATTTCATTATTCTTATAATATCTGGTGGATCATACAGTCTACACACATTTTATATTTATTTAACAGAATCATGCTACAACTTTCGCAACCATAAAGTATTACCGACAGAATAAACGTTGAGTACATTTTCAAATTTTAGCCTTTTTGATATTAACTGCCAGATTAGGAATTTCTTGACTGAATAGAAACATGCGTTGCCTGATGCCAAGTGACTTTTTATTTCTTCCATGACCTCGTTCTTGCTAGTTACGTGTGCTTCTCTAACCGCCTGTTTCAACAACGCTGGTTAAAAATTTAACAAGTCGTTAGACATATCTAAAATCCAATTTGAGCATATAGGCTACGTATACTTGTATTTTTCGGAAATAATGTTGCTGCTTTGGGTGAAATGTAAATATGATGTTTCATTATGTTTATACGCGCTCTATAGGATGGGTTTACAGGCAAAGCATCCTTATGCGCTACGTATATAAGGTGTAAATTATGTACTTCATAATCTTTTCCAACGTATCTCATACGCAAGAAAGGAAAACGCAATCTGAAAGGAAACGCACGAAGTCGCTAACCTACTCTTTGAGTACGTCTTCTTAAGGCTATAGATCACCCCCGCCATCTTGGTACGCACTTTCCATTGATTAACATGGGAATTGTTTTACTCGTCTTATACTTTTCAGGAGTATAGTTTTAACTTCTGTTTTCGCCCAGTTTATCGTCATGTTCTCTTTTACTCATGCTACTTTATACAAATGCAATATTTTACACAGGAACAGTATAATTTCCCGTTAACATATTGTGATTTATATAGCAAACTATTAATAATACATTATAATTATATATTTGAAGAAACTTCACAAACCAAAACTATACAAGAGTCATAATAGCCACCAAGACAAATTTTGTGAAAGCAGAACTTAAATATTCTACTTCCGAGAGGCATAAAATGAGTAAAATAATTCTTGTGTTAATCAATGGAAGGTGCGTACCAAGATGACGGGGGTGATCTACAGCGTTAACGAATAACTTAATTCCTTCTAAATAATCTCGGGAGTGTATCTCCTTTACCTATTGCCAAAAAAAGTCATTCATGTTCATTGTTCGTAATTCATTCTATTAACTTCTTCTGTTG
This sequence comes from Lepisma saccharinum, assembly GCA_022664845.1. Taxonomy (NCBI): domain Eukaryota; kingdom Metazoa; phylum Arthropoda; class Insecta; order Zygentoma; family Lepismatidae; genus Lepisma; species Lepisma saccharinum. Next base: position 9,291 of record JAGDQP010055908.1, read on the forward strand.
TGTTGCGTTAAATGTAGTTTCACTTGATATTTGCATTATTTCCAATGCGTGCAATTCAGAATATGTTGTTTAATTCAGGGGTCGATGGGATTGCAAGGACACACGTACGGCTTTGAACAATGTGTTCTCGGATTCATGGCCCCAGGTTAAGTTCAATTTAGGTAAGCCAAAAATGTAAAAATTACAGAAGAAAGGTTTAGGTCATGGGAGTATAATATGAGACTGAAAACCGAAAAGTACGTGAAACTCTTTAGCTGCTTCGGGTTCACTTTACTTTACGACCGCAAACAATGTAAAATTTATAGGAGAAATATAACATTTCTACGTGTGGAAAATTATGCAATGTAAAATATAACAAAGTTTCGGGTCTTAGTGTAAAATAAGGGAAAGAGCGAGGTGCACTAGGAACTATTTTGCTTCTTGCACGTTGGGAGCAAGCACAAGCAGTGTGTTTTAAACTGCATGTACATCGCCTATAATGAAAAAATACCGAGCCTGGTTTCAGCTAACCCCTCTTCGCTCGCTCGAGATTGTGTCCGTGGATTTTTGTGGCAAAATTCATGTCATTCTTAACACGAAGTATCGTCATAGCGCCATATTTATTATGTGGTGATCAACTCGTGTGTGTATTTTTAACGAAATAATAATGACATACAGCTTTTCGTAATATTTTTTGGATTTGTGGTCGTCGCTAGGTACTTATGGAAGTGTCTGTGATAATTATTTGCATGGGAATAATGTGTATAGATTGCATATATAGTTCAATAGCTGGTGGAAGCATCAGTCCATAAAGTTTATCCGCTGCTTACGCGTTGGGGGCGAGCGCATGGAGTGAGTTTAAAAGTTATGTGCTTCGCGTATAATCAAAATTACACAGGCTTTTCCTAACCTGCCTACGCTTGCTACCGCTTTCTCGACATATTATCAATTAACTGTGTAGCACAATACGTGACATTCATCAGACGAAATGACGCCACTAGTATTCCTCTTCATGGCGCCATATATGTGTGTAAACCATGGCGCCATGAATACGTATTTATGTAAATACGTATTTATGTAAAGGATTGTGAAATATGTCTTTTCGAAACTGATTTTGGGTTTGTTTTTCATCTCTAGGTATTTATCGAAGTGCTTATGTAAATTATTTGCAAGGGAATGACTGGTATAAAGCGTACATATGTTAAAGTGTGGTTCAATATCTGGCTGACCTAAAGTGAACTTCTCTATGATTCACCACCACGCTTGATATTGTATCACATAATTGCACCCACCCGAAATCATGCAAATAACAATATTGGAAATACATTTAACGCCATATAGCAGAAGCAGCTAACATAAAGAAATAGATCGAAATAGATCGAAATCAGCTAATCCTGTCTGTATCTATCGCAGTAGGGTCATTCCAGCTCAGATCGCTTAATGCCTTCCGGTCGACCATCTCAGATTTGAATAATATTTTTTCCTGAAGTACTATGGTTCAATTTAGGAAGAAACGTAAAATATCTATTTTCTACTCCTTTCCATTCCGGAGATACAGGATGTCAAAGAAAGGTCGAAAATCATGATATCTCCTATTCGCGACTGTCGTTTAAAATCGAAGAGTTCCATAAACAAATGTATAATTTCTGTTATTATTGTCCAAATGACGTGAAATTTTGACAGGAATATCTCAAAGACATACAGTTTCTTCCTACAATTTTAGAAAACGTATTCGGCTGCCAGGTTTGATTATAGAGTTTGTTAAAGACAGAAAAAATAAAAAAATATCGTATCGCTTGTTGGTGAAACATTAATTAATTTGACGATGTTGGCAATTAATGACAGTAATAACATTTTAACTATTAAATGAGAGTATAATTGAGAATCAGTGAGAAAAATTTCAACTTTGTTCCAAAACTCCTTCTTTATTTAAAAAATATATCTTTAAAATATTTGAAAATTTTGTGCATAATACTCCATAGTAGAACAACAATTAGTTTAGTGATGTTGATAAACAATAAAAGTACAAAAACATTGTTGCTATGACATGACGTAAGAGTAGAGATTCACTGCTAAAAGTTTCAACAAATTGTGGATGTCCTACCATTCAAAGGCTGATGAAAGAAATCTCTGTATAATTAAACATGATTTTGTTTTGTGTACTGATGGGTCACTCCATGCCAAATCAAAAAGGTGAAATGTCACCTATAGTTTCCGATTTTGATGAAATTGCGTACATTGATTCTTGGAAGGGTTCCAACTTACAGGTTTCTAGGCCGCGTGTATCCGGGGTTACAGCGCTTCAAAGTTGGTATGTTTTGTCCTTAAATGTTGTCGCGATCGACACTTTACGGAGACCCACCCATTTGAATTTTATTTTTTAAAGTCATGCTTTATGAATTGTAAAGGACAACGTTAGATGTTTCTTATGTGAAATTCATCAGAGAATCCAAATTTGATAACAAAATTGTGGTAGAGCCAATAGTTTTTGAGATATTGCTTTATGATTGCGAAAAAAACAGTTTCTGATGGTGTTTACCTTGCAACATAATACCGTGAATATCTCAAAAGGAACACCAGATAGAGATATGATGAGACTTGTACCATTGGAAAGAGATGGTTTCCTATAGAATATTGTAATAAAAACAGCGGGTTCTCGGTGGGAATTTTATCTCCAAAACCCTTTCCTTTTGTTTTTACATTATTATGTGTAATAGGGTTGATCTTGAAACATAATACCATGAATATCTCAGGAAAACACCAGATGCAGATATGAGACGTGCACCATTGGAAAGAGCATAGAATGGTCTATAGAATGACATAATAAAAACAGTTGAATCTCAGTGGGAACTCCATCTGCAAAGCATTTTGTTTTTGTTTTAATATCAAGTAGTTACAATTAAAGTTTCGTTATTTTGCTTCTTTTTCGGTGATACCACATTTCGTTCAACGAAATTTTGTCCACGCGCCATTTCGTCCACACACAATTCGTCCACTTGACTTTTCATCCAGTCGACATTCGGTCCAACGGATTTTTCGTTCACAAGACATTTGGTCCAACGGATTTTTCGTTCACAAGATATTTCGTCCGATGTCCCTGGACTAAATGTCTTTGGACGAAACGTCACCCAGCCTTCTTTTTCAGCCACAGATATAACGCCGACCAGTCCTTGCTATCTTTGGCGGTGGAGGTTGCAGTGGATATTCTTCTTCCAGTTGTAAAAACAGTTTACTTCTGCACTTTATTCTTCTTGGTATCAGTAACGGGAATGGTCGCGTGCAGCGCAATGGTGCTCCAATCGTGCAGTTTGCAACACTTATTATAAGTGAAAAATCAGCAGTGAACTATGAGGAAGTTGAAACTCGCCTGACTGGTTACACATAGATTGGGGAGAAGGTAGATGATAGATCAAAGTCAAATGTCGTCTGCAATCAAAAGAAAACATCTGGAGCCCTATGGTGCTCCACGCGACCACTGGAGTGTTAATTAGATCGCGGAAGAGTCACTGCCGGTGACTTAAAACACCAAATGTTCCTGCAGCTAGATCCAAGAAACACGTATACAAAATATGGTTGAAATCAATGCACGTATGTAAATTTAAATGGTGTTCAAACAAACAATGGCGATAACAGTGAGGGCTTCGGCTCTCCTCTCCCAACCCGTCTGGTCAGCGTGGGAGCAGTAGAATAACTCCTCCCTTCGGGGAGAGGCCTCATCCACTAGTGGATTGAATATGGCTGTGATTTATTATATATATATATATATATATATATAT
>JAGDQP010055909.1:0-13044 GCA_022664845.1 Lepisma saccharinum
TTTTTTAAATAGGAAGGGTGTCATGTAACATATTAATTTGGGCTAAAATTTTACCGGAAATACATTGGTGAAGTCAATTTTGCCATTATTTTATTTTTGAGAGAGAGATAATGAGATGTGACATTAGAGTGCGTAGTTGCTTGAAAAGTCTGAAAGTACTCAGTTTTTCTTGGAACAATGCAAAAAAATGAAAACCCAATGCACAAGTAATTAGTATTGGGAACGACCTAAATATTACTCATTATTTGTGCATCAAGATTGATATTAAAAAAAAATCGAGCAAGATTCATTCTGTATTTGTTTTCCATTACTACAAACATTTTATAAATGAACGTGTCTTTTCCTACTTAGATCACACTATAAATGCTTCTTATGAACAAAATTTTTGGCCACTGAGTTTGTGTTGTCTTTATGGACGAAAGCACTTTTAAGCATCGATAGGTTTACTTGTCGGATTCCATGTTCTGAGATTTACTACATAGTCAGTCAATGTTTTGAATGTCGAGGTAGATCCCCAAGTATGCCTAATTTGATTGGACTAACAACATAGTTCTTTGAACTCTTAATTGGTACTTATCGTCAGGTCATTTTTGCTCCGTTACGCTACTGTCTATTCGATAGAAGGAATTCCGGCCCTTAGTTCGATGAGTGTTTTAAACTTTCTATTTGCATTTTTAGCGTGCTAGTTTTATAGAAATATATATTTTATTACACATTGTTTTGTACCTGAGCCTGCAACTATCTTAGAACATTCGACCCAGTTTCATATCCTGTACTCATTTAGTGTTTCACATGTCATAAATGTTCCAGTATGAATACGCAGTTCCAATTTCTGCAGTGGCTTTGTCTGTATATCTCGGGAATGTCTGACAGAACTTTGAGTGCTGATGTCCTTGATTGAGAGGGATAAAAATATTCTCATATTTTACTATTTCTGGCATATTTATGATGCTGTGTGGCAATACTTCCAGCTTTTATTTGTACTGGTGCTATCTATGTAACTAGAGGCTGCATATTTCCAGGTCGAAATTAGCATGGCGTGGGGATGATAACCATATTGAAGTCTTGGATTCCAATTTCACGACTAAAAGCGGAGCGTTTGATAGATGCGTACAAAGCCATCATTTTACCTCAGAGCTTGGTGTTTTTTATCTGTTACTGTTGATATTGTTCAGGGTTAAGTTGAAAAATAAAGGAACGAAATCCATTGGTAGATTATGTGCTCTGTATTAAATGTTTCTTGTCGACCAGATAGTTGTGTAGCCTGAGACGTTAGGCCAGCGACTAGAAGGTCAGGTTCGAATCCCGCCAGGGGCATGGATGCTTGTGGATTTTAACTAGCCTTCACATGATAATCATGACGGACTGAAATCAAAAGTTACTAGAGTGGCCTATAAAAAAATAAAGTGTTTTTTATTAAACATTTCTTAAACCTTGTGGTCCAAATCAGTGGTAAAAAGAATGTTTTGAGTCAGTGACGTTTCTCTATGTTTTTTGCCTTCGTAGCATCTATTCATCACTGGAACATATTTTAAAAGAACAATGGTAGACAATTTAAGACATTGTCCAAACGGGATGGGCCTACCATGTGGAAGCGAGAAAAAGAAGGAAGCTAGCAGCTCTATGAAACGAACCAAGAATAAAAGTTCTTTTCAAGCATTCCGAAATCTGCTTACTTTCCCAGCTACATACGCTCAAAGTGACACCGGGATCGTCACAAATTACGTAATATCACCACATTAATAGCGTTAGCATAGTCGGCTTAGCAAATCGCACTCGAAGTGGTACCGAAACATCTATTTATGTTCATGATTGGCGAGTACAGCTTAGAGTGGATTTCTATGCTTGTCTTATTAAATTACTTAATTCATTGACAAAGAAATTCTTAGGATGCGAAAATTTACTATGCGGTACTCCCTTAATCACAAACATTGATTAAATTGATGTATCGGGTACTACTTCGAGTATGATTTGCTAAGCCGACACCGCTTACGTCATGATGTGTCGAGCTATGATGTCATTTGTGATGACACAACCGTGATTTTGAGCGCCTGTATCTCCGAAACTACGCATAATTTTGAATTTCTTCAAAGGATCTTTTTTTTTTATTGTTTTGATGTAAATACTCAGCTTCCGAAGTTTGGACTCCGGGGATACCGTTTATATCCTGGCCTGGCAACAAAGTAGGTTCTGCTCGCTTCGCTTCAGTAATACACCTAACAACCAAATTTACTCTTCTAGTGGTTCCCTTGTGACTCTTTGTAGTTACGTAGGTTCAGCAGATTTCATACGAATAGAGTTGGCCGAATAATAGACATTCCATCAAATCTACCTAAACTATAGACCATATTTAATATTTATTGATAGAACACGGCAGATACACAAATCGGATAACAGCGTTTAATAATAATAATAATACCTTAGAAATTCTGCAACACTTTAACTATGAGTAGTTCGAACATCTTTATATTAGTGACATTTATATCAAATTTTTCCATCAATTTACTTGCAGCATTATAAGCTGTACAATCCTATATATTGATGACTTCCTCATTATATTCGTTCTAGACCTATCAGTATGAGAAATATCAAATTTTGGACGTGAGTTTTACTGGTTGGAACTCGAACCTTCCTAAAAGTAACTGAGGGCATTCTATTATGTTACTAAATAGTTTATATAGGAATAGCATATCTATAGTATTATTTAGGAATAGTTCTAGTCCCTGCTTCAACTCAAAGGAAATAGGCCAATAGTGATTTCATTAATATATATATATTCCGCTAAAAGATCACACAATCAAGAATCCAAGCAGTACTGATGTCGTCTTACACACTACAACCATAAAGGACATAACGTTCCAATGATCTACTCATTTGACAACATTTGCAAATTCCCGAATCATGTTTTAATAATGTCAACAGAAAGCCAAGGTACTTCTATATAAACAAGTTGGTTAATCCTGTTGTCCATCGAAAAGCCAAGGTGCTTCTATATGAACAAGTAGGTCAATCCTGTTATATATATATATATATATATATACCTGTACAATACATGGACTGGCATCGTTCATCTGCTTATCACCAACTAACGAAAATCGTTATCTATAATTGAAGGATAAATATAACGTTTTCGCATCCTTATAATGTATCGTACTGTTTAAATGTTTCTTCTTAAACTTAGCCGATATTTCGTCAAAGTTAAAATGCTATATTTAAAGTTTTCCGCTTCGGTACATTCGTGTATGGCATGCTTAAGGCTATTATAAGCTTCTCGTGAAACGACACGCTCGACATGTAAATATTGTGTTTCGTGATCTGTAATCCAAACTGAATTTACATGTTTATCTATGGATATTCATGGGAAGGAAACGAGTTGAAGCATTTATAAGGCCAATATGTATGAGGAACATACTACTAATATGTAAACTAGACATATTAAAGTACACCAATAAGGGAGGCATTGATAGCCGAATCGATTACCATATTTATCGATTTCTATTGTCTTAAAAACAATAGTTTACTTCTATTTAATCAATTTAGAAAAGTGTAAGTTTTAGGAGTGGCATATATGATGTAAGTCTTTCTTTTTGCTTTTTTCAATATACGTTAAGGACAAGATATGTCCTAAGCTTGTCATATCTCTAATCAAGTTTCCAAAAACAGGGGAGGAGAAATTGGCCAGGACTTTGTCAAAGTAACATACTGGTATACACCTAGTAAAACTGAGGGAAACTTCAGTCAAGGACTGGCAGTAGGACTTCCTAAATCATCTCACGTGTAGCTGATCACTTCCCTTAGTGAGTATAGCTTCTGGGAAAGGAACTGAGCAAATAAGCGGCCAGAGGCTGTATCATGCGTGTCCAACTGTACCGTCGAGGTATTCTAATATACACAATAAAAATAGCTGTGTTAATTCAATGCGGTGTCTCAGCGTTACTACTACTTTTTTCGTGTAAAATGAACACAATACACGGTATTGATTTCGGTATTACGAGAAAATAAAGTTATGTCTGCAGCGAGATGGGTTGGGTTGTTCAGTTACAAGTCGAGCGTATTAACGACTTGGCTAAATCGCCAGGCAGAAATAACGATAGATCCAAACGATATTTATTGAACAACATATGAAACAGTTGTCTACACTAGTTTGAAACAGTGTAGCGGGCAAAAAATATGTTGCTGAACATCCGAAACAAACTTCGCACGAAATCACTTTAATTACTTTCTATTTATCAATTGGGGACTAGAATTCCAATTCATTCAGAATGTTCTATTTACATGAAAGCAAGCGATTAAGATGGCGGTAGCCAAACACTTAACCAGCATTACGACTTTCTTAACGTAACAACATGTCGAATGCTGCTCTTACTTTCATAGAAATGCAACATGTTCTCAATGAATGGGAATTGTGATCCCTAATAATTGACAAATGGAAAAGTGATTAAATCATGGCATAAGTCGTGAGAGTAACTTTCTTCGTGTTTGGAGTCCAGCAACACATTTTTGTTGGGATCTATGTTTTCTTTCTATATGGTGGTTTAGCCCAGACAGTAAGACGCACAGTTCCGTGTGAGGTGGCGTGGTGAAGGGTCATGCTTCGCCTTCCCTCCATCGCGGAATTTTCGTCGTGTTCGGTATTCGAACGACTGGTGTGTTTGGTGCGTAGTGTTTGATTTGAGATAGTGATATGAGTTTTACAAATTTACAACGTCAGAGGACTTTGAAGATAGATTTCAGTACTTTAAACCAGCGACCGGAAACCGGATATGTTCACGATATAGTCAAATAGAAGTGAATGAAGATGATGTCGACGCTTTAGAGACAAGTAATATAAACGTGCGGTAGTTTAGAGAGTAGAGCGGCAAGAATAGTGAATGAATTGATCGCAAGATGCAACGGAGAACTGATACTCTATGTAGATCAAGTTAGATATACTTTTCCTGTTACAGAAGTAGGCCCAGAACTGATTTCATTTGTAATATATAGTGTACATTAAGAAATTTCCGATCAGTATCTACAGGAACAATTAGAGCCTTTTGGTCACGTGAGGCTAATCCAACAGTGTTTTCATCGCCAATATCGTTACGGAGTATGTAATGGTAGAAGAAGAATATTCTTTGAAAAGCTAAAAGCAAAAGTGCTAAAAGATAGGTCCATTTTACCTTCAAATCCTCCCCAATGACTATGTTTCATCATTTAGAATTCCTGAAAGTATTAATAACGAAAAGGAACACATCCAGAAAGAACTTCCTTTTAGGATTAATTTGTCTCAGTTTCCAACACTGCCAGTAAAGCACCTAAGACGGAGAGGAAGTGAGAGTGACGTCATTAAGTTAAGAGAAGAGTTGTAACGAGAAGTGGGTGTGAATACGCCTGAGGGGTCGGCGGAGAGGGAGGTAGAAACAGCTGTTGGTGTGGTTAACTCAAGGAACTATGATTACGATACAAACAGAAATTCATAACGAAGATCGAGTGGGCAAGTAAGTACCCAAGTGGGTAATTTAGATTTAGTTCATATTAATACATCAAGTGCGGAAATAGGTGATAGTGTGGAAACTTTAAAAGACAACAGACAGACGAAGAAACGTTGGGTGAATCAAGCGAGTGCACGGGTGTTGGGAGTGCAGAGCTGGAGAACATACAAGTGGAGCCTATAGAAGAGGAGGATGTCCCGGTAAAATCGACAGACGAGTGGAGGAAGGAAGAAAGGGAAAATCGGGTAGGCCCTTTCAATTTCACCAGGATTTTTTCGAAAAGCGAGGACCCGAGGTGAGTGAACCGTTTTTCCTTATAAAAAATCACAAACTAAAGGAAAACAATCGCAACGAAAATCCAGGGGGAAATGACAGTGCTGTCCCACAGTAGTAAGAAGGTCGGCAGTGCCCCCCCCCCCCAGTGACATAAAAACAAAAGAAAATCTTGCTAAGGGTTTAGGGGTCAGTGCAACGAAAGTCAAGGATTTGAATGGCAGCTCAATTTCTCTTAGGGAAAGGAACAGAGGTGTCGTATTTTGATAGCAGGAAAGACACTTGCTATGGAAACCATAAAAATGAGTATAATATAAAAAATTCTACATTTAACATAAATATTGCAACACTTAACGTCTGCCATGGATTTAGTGAGAGGAAATGCCAAATACTTGCACAAACTTAGCGAACTTTCAACATTCAAGTATTAGCAGTCCAAGAAATCTCATTCCAGGATATTCATATTAGGAATTACCAATATTTAAAAAACTACAATGTGCTTGAGGAGGTTGGGGTGGATTCGTTGTGAGATCTGACCTGGAAGTTTCAGACATTTACAAGGCGGTGGATGGCAGAGTGTATGCCAACAAGATTGCCGGCCTTACTATTTTCCCGGTATACATGGAAACTGGAACTAAAGCTCAGCACAGCGAGAGAACTCTTTTCAAAATTTAGGGCTTGATATATACTGCCATCCAAATCCAAATTTAATAATGCTTGGTGATATGAACGCGGTACAGGACCGTAAGGCGACAACGGCCAAAGACAATTTCAGTCCAGTTTTTAAAAAAATGAAAGAAAATTTAAAATTAACAGACGCGTGGGAACGTTTTTCCCAAACGTCCCGCTGTTCACTTATATGAACAATACATGCAAAAACAAACTGGATTACATCATCTTTAGTGCGGCGTTATTAAAAGTGTGGATACAGAAAAAAATAGCTATGTCAAATCATAATCTGGTACGAATAAATTTACAGTGGTAGGTGTCTCTCCACTTATGCTATTCTGTCTGGTGGCGTTTAAATGCATATTTTATAACAGAACCAAACTTCTGTCAATTAACATCTGACATAACAAAGAAACAGATCGATATATAGGGAAGGTGGGGGAAGAACTGAAACTATGCATGCGTACGAAAAAATAAATTTATAAAGGAATATAAATCGTACACTCGGGGCTACTATGAGGACACAAAATACATATTATCAGTCTGTACTGCAAGTGTATAATCAACAAGCTATCCAGGATCTATTATGGATCCCTAAAATACGTAAAATACAAAGTATACAAAATACATCGGTTGCTGATGTCGTATAAATACACATGATTACAAAATAGAAGTACTTTGACAAAGTGTGGAATTTATGAGACATCAAATTTCGCAACAGTGATACAGGATTCCAAGAGAAAAGAAGAAAACTTTCTGAATGAATTTAGGAATAACGAAGGCACTGTGTTTAAGGGTCCAAAGATCTATGAAGGAATCCGAAATCAATGTGTGCGATATTTTGAAACAGAGACAACTAGTGGCGGATGTACTCCAAGAATTAAACTTGAGAAATGTACCGCAATTATCTGAAGAAGATACCACATTTCTAACAGAATCATTTACAATTCAAGAAACGGAAAATGCGATGCTCTCTTTTCACGTAAATTCTAGTGGTGGGGGGAATGGTCTTCCAGGTGGTTGGATGGTGGCAAATAAGGATTGTATGGTTGCAAAGCTTGTGCCGGTGTGCAACTCCTCTTGGTCCTTTCCTAACGGACTTTTTTAATTCATTGGAGCGTTGTTAAAGAAAAATAAACAAACAGCATCAGTTAATAATTGTAGATTAATACATATGATGAACTTTGACGCAAAACTGTTTATTAAAATAGTTGCTAATAGACTTAAAAGTGTTATTACATCACTTTTTCACTATAGCCCGAGTGGATGAACCCCATTTACATCCATTTAATGAACCTAAGGGATCTCTTACTGTATGCAAACAGGGTAGAAACCATTCCGTTTTTATTTTTAAAAACAGATTTTTCGTGTGCACACGATAGCGCTTCGCATGGGTATTTATTCTGTTATGCGAGCTATGAATTTTCCTAATATTTTCATTCAGTAAATCAGATGGATTTATGTTAATAGGTATGTTAAAATTTCAGTTAACGGACGTATAGGATATCGTATCCCTTTGCGACATGGGGTAATGCAGGAGTCCTCATGAGCATCGAGTCTCTTCGCCTTGATCATGTCTCCATTTGCTATGGCAGTGGAACAGGCTTTGTCGGGGATAAAGTTATGGAAGAGGTCAATTCGAAGTCTTATATAATGCGGATGACATTAATTTTTGCATTAAAAATGAAACAGAATTACGTATGATTATGAACTTACTTGATACATTTTATAAGATATCGGGAATACAAATAAATTCCGATAAAACAAGCGATGAATTTGTTAGCCCCGATAAGCTCTCGAGCTCTTAACAAAATTCAAGAATCAGATCATTTAAAAGTTCTAGGTATAGCTTGGTATAAAGATATGAAACGTACTATATCGGAAATGGGTAAGAATTTGATACATATGTTGGTGGTCAATTTACAAAAATATAAAGATTGCCTTTCTTCTATTCTTGATCTTTGTCGGTTTGTAAGTCCATTTATCTTAAGTAGATTTTATTATCCTTTACAAATTCTCCCGTTCCCACAGCGATTTTGGCCCAGGTTAATAAATTTTTATTTTTTATATGGGATAAGAACGTGATCAGGACTCCGAGATCGGACCTTTAAGAAAGTGAGAAGGGTGGGCGAATTAAAGAATATTCAAATACAAGCGACCTCCTTGCTTGCTCATCGGTTCATAAGAATGCTGGTCGACTATAATGGAAATATAATTATCATATGATGCTTTTTAATTGCTATTACAAACATTGGTGATGTTACTCCAATTGATATTAAAGCAATACAAGGTCCGTCAAAGATTTTTTCAGAGATCATTGTGGAATTTGCATACGCGGTGATAGGGCATATACCTATAGAGGATTTTTCAGTGAAGACATTTTACTCATACTTTACATCTAAAGCAGGAGAGCAACTTAGCCATACTCCACAGCTGCATGGAGAAAACTGGCCCATAATATGTCAGAATCTTTCCAACCTAATTCTAAAATGTAATTCTCTCTTACACCATTATATGTTTATACAATGTTATGTGAGGAGATGATAGCTGTCAAAGGTGCGGGAAACGAGAGGACTTATACCACAATATTGTGAAATGTGGGAAGAAAGAACCAATATGGGAGAAATGTAAATTATTATTTGGCGTGTAACCCGATGTCATTACCGAGATTTAAATTTAAATGATATTTATCGCCAACCAGCATATACAAAACCAGAAATAAACGATGCTGAGCGGTACAAGCAAGAAGTGCTATATAATTTTCTAAGCATACCAAGAGAGAGACGTGAAGCAGAATATGCGAACCATTATAAAGTTTTGTATTGAGTTCGAGGAAAAAAAATCAAAAAACAATTTTTTTCCTAGTAGAGACGATTTTGAATTGACATGGGCTCATAACTTGTTTATCTGTATATAGTTAATTTCTGTAGAAGAGGGGAAGATAATGTTAATCTTGTTATGGATATTTGGAATATATTTTGTTGTTAAAAATAATAAATTAAAAAAAAAAGACGCTTAAGTTTCAACTCAGTAACCCATGTTCAAATCTCGCTGCAGCCGTAACATTTTTTCGTGATGCTAGTACCGAAATCGTCACAATGTGTTGTTTTTATTTAACACAAGCAGTTGTAGTCACGCTGGGACACCGCATTGTGTTGAATGAACACAGCTAAGCATGTAGTTTCGATCTTAACAGATTCTTTTGTTAAGCATGTAGTTTCGGTCTTTGAAAGAAAAAGCGAAAACTTTGAACAAAATGTTTTGAAAAACAGCACGTCGATTGGGTTCTGAAAGCACGGTTTCCTCGTTCTCGTCCTAATTCCTGTCAGTTCCGTTTCAACATCACTTCCACCACATCGTCTTACTGTCAGCTTCAGACCAGGCACCCAAGAAGCATGCATATTTCAAAAGATTCGAACAATAGCTTGTTAAATTTTTACTAACACGCTTGCATGATTTGTTAATCTCAAAATTTGAGACGTTCCGTATTCTAAAACAATCACTTGGCTTATGTAGTACTGTAGTAGCTAGCAGTTATTGCTCTCACTGATATGACTCAGTTAAAATAAAATTTATAGATGATCATAGTTGGCGTTTATATATAACTTATATATCAAAAGAACAAATCTTAAGCAGGGACTCCACATATTATTTCATTCTATTTATTGTTAACTTCACAGCACATCGATAATTAGCAAAACGTACGAGAGCATCATATATAAAACTAGTATCAAACGTCGTATCCAAGTGTCGACTGTTTACTTGACAACGACTAAAAACAAAAGCTAAAACTAAACAGTGTTGCCAAGACCTCAACCAACTCTCATATTACAACACTGACCGTCATGCAAAAGTAATGGAGATCATCTTCTAATTATAATTACTACTACTTCTGCAACAAAGCAACAACTACTATTACTGTGTAGTGTACTAACGTACAAATTGACATCAGATTTCAAACTGAGAGCAAGTTGACCTAGCAAACCAGAATTATAAAAGAATAACATATTTTAACGATGGTCACATTGTATATATATTTTAAAGTAAATGGAAATTTCAGTCTGAACTTTACAGGTAACGACTAGCTATACAAGCAGTAGCGCACTTACTATACTTTTATCCCATAATCTAAACAGAAAACTTGACGAAGCGTAAATAATTAAGAAGTGATGTACAACTTCGTTCTATACATTGCAACGACTCCATACGCTGCTAAAAACGAAAGGACATGGAGAAGGAAAGCTGTCCTTGTTATTTCGGACCTTTTTTTGACATGTCACGTTTACCTATTGAAGGCTTAACTCAAGCAACACTTCTAATTACATGGCTGAAAAGAGGATAAAATACAGGCAATCCCAGTCAGAACACACACTAATTAACGCGCAACGAAAATGTACTTTAAGTGCTCTTGCACAAACTGACCAGCTCATATGGACGGAAGAGAATCTGCAACACTCCCAGAGCAAGGTCATTCGCCCCCATCAAGTAGCTAACACATTAGTACATTAACTAATGAATGCGTATTTTAATTATACTATCAACATCGGAGAACAACAGTCTTCTATACTTTTCTCCACATTACACTAACCCGGGAAAGGAAATACTAACAATGATACAACAACACTATTATTTTATACTTATGTCGCGGTGGCCATCTTTATTCTTACGAGGACATAAAATTAGCAATAATATAAGATGAGCAGTTCGTAAGGGGGATCACTTACTTTACACCTCCAGCAGCTGATAGTTTGCCCGACTAGCAGAGCAAGTAGTAACGATATAGACGGGGAAGGAAGGGTTCAGCTAGAAAAATACGTAAAACTAAGCAAAGACACCGAACTTTAGATTAGTGATACGAAATTCCGCAAGCAGATTTATAAGCATTAACCATTTTGCTATAACAAATGATTCGATCTTCAACTAATGCACAGTGAATCTTCAGCATTAGAATTAAAGCTGATCTACAGTTCCACGTTATATTCAAAGCTTAACTGAAGCGCTATCCAGTACCTGGATGTGTAAATGAACTGATGAGAGTTATTTAGAACTTAAAATGTGTTCTCCATAAATTTATTATTGCTAATTGAAATATGTTTATAAATATAAGATAGAAAATACTTCGTTGCTCCGAAACATACCGTCTCTTGCAACTGAACAATAGTTTAATTAAGACCGATTGGTCCAAGAATGCTTCATTTTCGCAACAAACAATTTCCCACCCCACTACAAGTAAGTTATGTTCACAAGAAACTATCGAAAAAAATTTTGCTGAAATTTTTGATAGTATCTATTAGGCCATGAACAGAGCTTCACAGCAAGCAATTGAAAATTTCAAATTGCACATATTAAGTAACTAATACTTGGTTAAAAAATATACAAAAGTACCTGTAATAATTTTTCACATAGCTTCTATTCCATACCTGAAAATTTTTACTACCAATTATTAGAAAAGGGCCTAGCAGATTAAGATGATTGAAAGTTCCTTGGAAGGAATCGTGATAAACAATACTACCATATTGAGCATCACAAATGATGCTTCTCCACCAAATTTCAGCGCAAAAGATAATATAGGTTAACCTAACCTCAATATAAATTAAAGTTGTTGTTTTTTTTTGGGGGGGGGGGGGGGGTGGCATTTTCGGCGGGGTTTCACCCACCGTTGTTCATCTTTTTTTTTAATTCAAGATTTGTTCAAGCTCTACAAGATGGTATTTTTTCAGATTTGTTGGCGCAAAAGTAAAATTTTGAGAGAGGTTAGAAATTTTGAACAATGAATTTCGGAAAAACAATGACAGCAGTTGGCTCGAAAAAAAAAATATGTTATGTATTTTTAGTGGTTCTATAACCATGATTTCTTTTAGATTTTTTAAAGTGGTAGAACATAACAAAAAAATGAAAATACAGCATTTTGTAGCTTTTAAGGCGTTTGTAATTTGTTTCTTTAGCTCACAATGATTCGTGGTGTCCTCAAATCTTACAACGTTAATTAAACTCATTTCCCGACGTCATACAACGATGAAAATTAGCAGAGCGACGTAAGTCGAGCGACAGTACGATATTGTTACTTTCATATATTTTTATATATATTAAAACATATGTTAATATTTTGTTATTACAGACGTCTGTATCCTAAAATAAATACTAGCCTGCATTGGGGCTGGGTTTGTCTGGTTGCAAAACAATTTAGGATTGGGCCAGAAAACATTAGCTTGAGAAAAAGTATGAACACCGAAATAACCCGAAAAAAATTAATAAAAAAGGACTTTCTCAACGGTGCAAATTAACCAGGAAAACGCCATCAGTTGAGCACAGACATTGGAAATAAGACACGTGAACGGGCTTCTTACGTAACATGTGCCTTGTAAATACAAGTTCGAACGAACCATTTGCCACGACGCCTTCGTGGATGACTGCTGAAGATGATCTTAAGTGAAAGATCTCGAGTTCGTATCCCGCCCGGGACAACACTTTTTCTTTGTTTATTTAAAAATATATTTTATATGTTCATATTTTTTATTTAATAAATAATTTTGTTCATGCATGATTAAAAAGAAAAACATGCTCTCATATACAGTCACTTTATCAACTTCAATTTGCGCGCCCCATGAGCTAGTTTTTAATCATACATGAA
>JAGDQP010055910.1:0-13044 GCA_022664845.1 Lepisma saccharinum
TGTAACGCCTACCATTCTTTTATAAAACCGGTTCGTAAAATTTTATATCGTACCACGCAAGTATGAGAAAGAAAAACAAATAATAATTTATGAATAGTAATATTCATTTGGCAGTATTATTTCTGTCTTAACTTCTTCACATTATTTACAATCTCAGTAAGATAAAGTGCTTTAAAAGAATGGCTTTCACGAAGAACGTTGTTGATGAAATTACATTGTGTGACAGCTGTGGTTAGTAGGCTATCTTCTTGCGAATAGATCAATTCTAGTTCAGATTTGATATCGTTCGGATCCATCCAAGGAAGACTTGTAGTCAGAACAGCAAATAGAGTTTCCAGCGGAATTTCAGAAGCTTTTATAAGCCACGACTTGCTGCTTCGTACCGTAATTTCTTCTTCTTCTTCTACTTCTTCCTCCTCTTCTACTTCTTCTGGTAGCGTTTCATAATATAAAGGACGCTGAGCTATCTTTTCTTCTTCCTCTTCGGCCACGGTTTCATCAACTTGCTCATCTGTGTAAAATTCGGGCATATCTATAGTTGTTCTTGGAGTGTATCCCATGGACGATTTTGGCAATTTCGAATCTTGATCAGTGAGCTCAGTTGAAAAAAATGACGATTTAGGTCCTAAAATAATATCAATGCTGTCTTCTTGATCCTCAACATCGCCCATTTCTTCTTCAGCAACTTCTTCTTCCTCTGTTTCCATCTTTTCAATATGTAGAAGTCCTGTGGATAAAGGAACCTTTGAAGTTACTTTAATACCATCAATCTCTCCACACGTATAATTGTCTTCTTCTTCAGACGGGTATAGATTAACAGCCTGTCCCATACGTACAGCAGCAGCATTAGCAAAACCTTGCAATGAATCTGTATGTTTACTGAAACAATGAAGCAGGTTTATATAGTTGATTAATTCATTATTGTGGAATAAGTAACAGAGGATCTCCTTGAATGGAATATTTAGTATAATATCACCATCCTCATCTAACGTCTTTTCTTCAAACCAGAATACCACATGGAGATAATCGACACAATCGACATTACCGGTACGATCAGGATCACATTCCAAAAATCTTTTCAGTGTTCGTAGTAACTGTCTTTGAGTTGGGTAAGGTAAATCAAGGGAATATATGAGAAAGTCAATCCAGCGCATGTAGTCTAAATTACCGTAAACTTGCTCGAGAATTGCACTAACTTCTGAAGATGCCAGTTGACTCCAAACTCCCGGAAACGGTTGTATTTCTTCATCATCCCAACACAGGATTACATCTTCTATTATGTACTGTAAGGCTTTTCTCTTAATGTATCCTTTTGGAGCTACGTAAGATAAAATGCTATGCAATTTTAGGATGTTGTCACGCTGAAAATATGAGTCGTCTGTATTCTGAATAGCTCCAAGGTGTACATAAATTCTCGGATAAACAACGCTCTTGCTACGCATATAAAACTCATCACCTTGTAAAATCAGGTCAGCCTCTAGAGGAGTTCTCTGTTCAATAACATTAAAGAGAATATCACAGAGCAGATCCACATTTGTCATTTCTTTTACATACATGCTATTTGTGTCTTCAAGTAAAGCCAGAAATAGGGATTGTGCCTGTTCTAGAATGTCAGTTAAATCTGCTAATGCTCGATTTTTTATAACATGTAGTCTATACATCGTTGCTACTATTTCCTTTTCGAAGCCAGCTCTCCATTCGCTACAGATTTTGATAATGATATCTTTGGTTATATGTAAATCATATCCAATTGGCTTCTCTTTGAACATATTTGAGTAGCAACGTTTAACGTTCTTGTTTCGCTCTCTAGTTTCAATTTCTCTTTCTTCAGTTGTTAATATGTCTCTGAAATAAATGGCACTAGCTTCCACAGCAGTCGTTGCTATATTAAACGCTTTCAAAATCATTTCATGACAAGGCGATGTAGTAATACTGTATTTCTCTTCTCTTCGCAACAGCTTCTTCATCTTGGATTTGATTTGTCCAACATCAGCATTCTTCACTATTTCCTTTGGTTCAGTGATTATCTTGTGTCTTCTTCGTGCTTGGGACTCTATGCGTTTTTTTCGTAATTCCTCTTCTTTCGCTTGACGTGAAGTAAAAATCAATTTCGGAATAGTTACCGGTTCTAGCCGTGTTCCTTTGATAAAACCGCCTAGCGTGAGAAGGTAGTAGTCGTAGAATAATTGTAAGGCTGCAGTGTTTATGTTCACCAGCGCTTGGATCAAATCTAAGTAGATATTAGTAAGGTTGATCATTTCATCCATAATCCAGCCGTCTTTAATGATTCCTTTTCGTCTATCTTCCGCTTCGGTCTTCTTCAGGTCGCAATGCTCCCATAGAACATTCTGTAGGTCGTTAACGTACGAAATCAAACAATTCTTCGTGACGCTGGGTTGGCTTAATTTTTTGTTGAATATGGTTTGAAATTTCGTCACAATCTCTTGTTTTCTATCTGGTCGATAGAGAAATTGCTTGAAATGTATTTTCGTATGATTGATCCAAAGCGATACTCGTATCAGATGAGGCTGCCTGTAAGCTACACAACGTTTGAGAGTTTCAAAATAATCGTCCTCATTGCTCATCCAGGTTCTAAAAAGCATTGTTATCATGTCATCTGGCAAAGAGACACTAACGTATTCCCATCCGGGCTCGCCAGGTTGTATTACTTCACTAAATATTTTGCTGTCTGCTTTAATCCCTGTCAATGTTGTTTCGGATTCTTCCTCCTGATGAGATGCTCTCTCCGACATTCGCTCTGTTGTTTTAGTTTCTGTCGTGCCTCCACTTTTCCCTTTCTTTTTATCTGCGACGGCCGTTGGATCTTCCATTGCATCGATTTCAGTGAAATCTGAAGTCACATCCTCCAGTATTATTTTAGCTAACTCCTTAATAGTTAGAAAATCATAAGCAGGAAGAACGAATTGTTGGTAAATGTTTTGATCGTCATAAAATAACTGCAAATATTCGTGAGATTTAATGCTTTCGTCTATAGAAGTTTCTTCTTCTGAGAGTGATTCGGATCCCTCTTCCTCGGACAGTAAAGGTATTGCTTCAATATTTGAGATTCTTGGTTGATTTGAATTAGATCCTTCATCTATTTCACTTAAACTTCCTTCTCCTTCTTCTTCCATTGCGTCCAATCCACTCATTAATTGAGGTAAACTAACTCCTTCTTTCCCTTGAAGTTTCACCAACATCTTTTTCTTCTTTGTTTCGAAATCTTCTTCCATTTCGGTGACTTGAATGAATTTTTTAAGAAAACTTTTATAATATTCTTCAGGAGGTGGCGGATTGGGATGGTCGAAGAATATTGAATGTTTAATAACTTCTTGTTTCGTATCACTGTGTTTTTCCGGTACTGCAGGTTCTGTTTGTCCAAATATTTCTTCTCCAAATTCGTCGAAGAAAACGGGGACACCGTAAGTTGACGGAACATTAGTGTCGTCTTCATGTAATGTATCAGTTTCGAATTTTGGAGCTTCTATTTCCCTTCCCGTCATAACTTCTTCGAGATACTTGGTTTCTTCCCAACGACTAGGATAGTTTGCTAACATCCATCCGTTGGTATTTGTTAATGTGTGTAAGTAAGATATGAATATTTTCACAAGTAGTTCCTCTTCTAATATTTCCCCCTCGCATAGTTTCTCAAAAGCTGCTCTACCTAGTTTTGCCAGAGGAGTTAACTCAACTAACAATTCATCAGAAGGCACTTGGGTGAGTTTATGAGCCGTGGGATGTGTATGATCATCGGTGTCTGGTTTCCCCTTCTTATCAGGCGTTTTGGCACCTTTCTTGTCTGGCTTCTGTGGTATAAAATAGTCAATTGGAAATCTCGTATCCTCAAATGATTTTATTTCCGGGTCCACGATCAAAGGCTTTCCGAGTTCATGCTTATACGCTTCAAAGCCGGAAGAAACTATTTTTGGCAGAGTTAGTAAATGGACATTTTGGGTCACAAGTATTTCCTGTAAAGCTTTTATAGCTCGTTCATCTTCAATACCTATTATAAGACCTGCGACGAGAAACTTAGGGACATCCGCTGGCTGTGGCGGTATTGGAGGAGGATATATTATGTCGAACAGTCTATATATGATATGAGTAAGAATTGTATTAGTTTTCGGAGGAGGATCTTCTAATATATTCCACGCTCCCTTGTAAAAAAGATGGTCGTGTATATCACACCCAAGAAATTCATTCTTATACTCATTTTCCATTCGTTTTGCTTCTTCTAAGAATCGAGCAAAATCTTCTTCCTCCGATGACTTCTGCTTACATGGTGCAATTTGACGATAAATGGGTTCCGAACGTAGAAATTGTTCTGTCCATAACTGCCACATCTCTTCAGGGATGATATGATCAGGCACTGTTTCTTTGTAAAATACCGCTTGCAATGCAAAATCAATCAGATCAGATGCGATGTCCATGCAAAACATTCTGTTCTGTTCATGCTTAACCCATTTTCTCTTTTCGCGAAGCAAGCGATGTAACTCTAACTCTCGTAGTTCTTGTAACTCAAACTCTTCAAGAGCTTCTTCACCTTCCACTTCTTCTTCCTCGTTGCCTATCAACCTCCTGACAAGCTCTTCTTCTCTCTGTAAGAGAACGTGTTCCTCATGAGCAATCCTTTTTCCTCTTAAGTCCGATTTTACTTGCTTTAGTTGGAAAAGTTTAACGGCAAGTTTCTTCTCAAACTGGGATTTTTCAAGAATTTTTTTAGCCGTAGTATAATCAATTTCCTTCTGTTGTTGCTCAATAATTTTATCCCATAGTTGAGCCATTGTCATTTTTTCGACAGGTTTCCTCAAATCCCGATATACAATTTTTCTCCGCTCTCTGCGCTGAAGCTTGTCCACAAACTTCTCTACGTCGAGTTTTGTAATGCTGTCATGATATGGAAAATCTACAAGACTTAACGTCTTGGGCAACACCTCAGTTAAGATCGTGTCTGTATCAACAGGTTTAAGATGATATTTGTCTTCAAAGTCACCAATAGCTTTCTGCATATACCCAGTTTCTTCAACATTTTTTGGACGTTCTTTGGTGATAACTTGTTTTCCAAGAGCTTCTAATTGCAGTGTCTCGGCGAATTTCAACCTTCCATACTTGCATTTCTCGATAAACCTTTCCTGTCTGTCTCTATAAAAATTGATTAATGATTTTCTTTTATCGTGTAAGTTTCGAAATTCTTCTCCTGGTGTTTTGTCCTGTCGAGGCTGTGTGTCAAATTTCATTGGTTTCTGTAATAGTTCTCTTTCACAGGCAGTTGAGAGTAGAGTCTTTTTATCCTTTTCAAAACACAAATATAATATATAAATTAACTGTAAACTAGCTGGTCCATTTCCTTCGGAGATCTTATCGATAAAATCTTGTTCACACTTCACGTTAATTAACGCTAACCATGATTTTATTTTGTTCATATTTACACGGCAAAGTTTAGGTTTATCCGTAGGTAGAAAATATTCCAATTCTCGTGCCGGTATAATACCATGATGATATAAAATTTTAGCAATTATTGTTCCATCCTTGATTTGGGAACCAAACTCATCAGGTTTCATACTAATGTTTAATCCTATCTTCTGAGTCAGCCAATTTTTTAGTCTCGAGCCCATCTTTCTAAGTGTATATACGTTTATATATCATTTATATATATATTCTTGAGGAAATACATCTATATATATCCATTTTAGATAGCGTAGCTGACCTTGTTCAGTGTTGTACTGTTAACTGCATCTGAAAAAAGTAATAACACGTGACACTTATTAAATTGATTTACAAAGACTTTTGTCATAAGAATCCCTAAAATAATTTCAAGCAAACAAAGAAATTAACAAAGCACAGTCGGAAGCAAAATTCAACCCATTCTTTATATTCTTTGAGCTTTTAGAAGAACATGCTTATTCCTAAAAGCTATTTGCTAAGCTTAAATAAGAATAGTCCTCAGTTTTCCTCAGAGAGCAAGGTAAACTTGGTTGAAGCTAAACATGTCAAGTGAATAATATTGAGTTAAACTTGCTATAACAGGCTGTTAGCTTGGGTCAAGATTAAAATAAAGCTAAGTAGTTTTCACTCCTCAAGATTTCAGGGAAGCCAAAATCGAGACAATATCAAGTGTGAAACCAGTTTCTAGTATCAATTAATTTGAGCAAGTGAAAGAAAAATATAAAGCTTGAGATGGGTTTCTAGTAACAAGTCAATTTGAGCAAGATAAAATCAAGGCAATGTCAAGCTTGAAATAGGTTTGCCGTAACAAGTCAATTTGAGCAGGATAAACGCAAGACAATGTCAAGCGTGAAATAGGTTTCTAATATCAAGTCAATTTGAACAGGTCAAAATCAAGGCAATGACATGCTTGAGATAAATTTGTAGCGAGAATTCAATTTCAGCGAGTAAAAATTAAGACACTTTCAAACTTGAAATAGGTTTTTAGTGAGTAGTCAAATTGAGTTGGTGAAAATCAAGGCAATATCTAACTTGGCATAATCTTACATGTTATCTGGGTCCATACAAAGATTAGTGCAAGTTCTCTCAATCTGGTCAATTATTTGTTCCCGACTTACTTAGATGTACACAAATATGACTAGGATTACCACACATCGTTGTGTAATAAATGTAGACTCATTCATATAGGCAATTTAATTCATATAGACTGCATAGACTTTATTAGTAGGGAACTCGGAACTATTCCCATGAAGAAAACTCGGCGGGCCGCCGGTGGCCCACCAACCATGAAAGCGGGCCACTGGAGGCCCGCCGAATTTTTCTCATGGGGATGGTTCTATGTTTAGGTAAGGCAGAACTAACTATTTTTTGTTGCCTTCAATACTTTGTTATCCCATCACATTTTAACCATACCACCCTACCTATTACAATGGAGC
Organism: Lepisma saccharinum; assembly: GCA_022664845.1. NCBI lineage: Eukaryota > Metazoa > Arthropoda > Insecta > Zygentoma > Lepismatidae > Lepisma > Lepisma saccharinum. Next base: position 6,879 of record JAGDQP010055910.1, read on the forward strand.
AGACTCAGCGAATACTGATCATAGTCATATAACCTGCGAATATTCAAGTTCAGATTCATAATGCATGCCATATTTATATCGGATAACCTTCATTGCTCACATTTGCTTTTCCATAGTGTGCTTCTGGCAGTTCATTGGTTTCAATATGGTGTATACGTAATGCAGTCTAGGCTCTCGACTTGGTTTAGTCTGATACAATGTTATTTATGTAAAGTAAATTAACCTTATGTCACTTAAGTGGATTGCACATTACAGGAAACCAACTACAGTATGTATACTTTTTCACTTTTTCCTCCTAATGGCAAAATTGAAAATTTTGCTCTCTGCTATTAGGATGCACTTCATTGCATAAACTCTTGTACGTAATAGACAATCAGGAGCTTTGGATTGACTATAGTTTGCGTAAAACATTCTTCTTAAAACTGCAATTAGGGCGCTTGTTCCTCAATGATCAATCCAATTAAGTAGAAAGAAATGTTAGTTTACTTTATATGAGCCTTTTCATGAATATCGTCATACCAGGACACCCGAAGAAACATCTACGTAAGCAGGCTAGATTGCGTTAAGCATACAATATTGAAGCCGACAGTACTATAGAAAAGGCAGTAAGAATATCTGTAAGAGTGTTTTAAAATAAAATATGGCTACTCTTTGGAAACTCCCCGGATCGTTCAAAACATTGAAGGTTAGGTTAGTTTAACTTATATTAATTAATTTAAGTCATCTTTAGTTGGGCTTAACGTCTTCGAAATCAAATCCGAAGTTATGTATTGAACATGATGATTTGTTGTCCGGGGCACATATCCAAAGAGCATCCGAAAATAACATCAGAACCTTGGAGGTGGGGTAGATTCTACCTCAGCTGTTTACATTTTCTTTATTAGTTCTGCTATACGCCACCACACATATGAGCGCTGCTCTCTATCTTTCCGTCAGTTGTTTGTTGATTGCTAGACGTGATTAGTAAAATTAAGGAACAATCGTCAAACTACCTTACGGAAGAGATACAAACAGGCACCACTAATTCCGGCACCTTTACGGTAAATATTCGACAAACCCCTGCTTCCAAAATATGAATGTCCCGAGAAAGGTAATACAAACAATAATAAGGGGCCGCTCCATTCACACGCGCTTAAATGATCATTTAACTCGAATAAAAATAAAAACAGGAGCAACATATGAGTGTGGACATCAATCACAGACCTTCATTTATCTCTTAACAGAAGGTTCCAAATTTTCTAAAGAAAGAACAATATTACTCAACGCTCTATACAGAACTAACATTTCCAAAACTATTTCATTTTGATCTCTACTCTTCCAACCAACTACAACTCCCGCATATCTAATATGCAGCTTCTCCAGAAAAATTAAAAGGCAAATTTAAATATGAAATTCCCACTTCTCCTTTTCATAACCTTCATCTCACTCCACCCTATTCCTTCTCTCTGATAACACTTTATTGAATCCCGGAAGGAAAGCAATATATAAAGATTAAATTGGACTCGAAAAACAGAAAAAGTAATTATTAGATAGAAAGGACTAAAGCAAACAAGAATAAATAAGGAAAAGAGAAAAGAAAACAGACTTCTACATCAAATAGCTAATTAAGGACGTTTTCGTATTTTGTAATCTAGCGCGGAAATGGCTAATTATGCCCATCCATTCCGCTTTCGTTTTATTAATTGCTGTTTTATAATAATATTTATAATATAATACAGTTTTGCAGTCTTACAGTCTTAATAATTGATGTTTTAAGGTCAGTTATTTATTGGTTGCTATGGTTTCTGTCCGCCATAGCTGTTAGTCACTCTTAACTCTCTTGTCAATGTCGCATTTGATGTTGTTATCACAGTTAATTTTGAATTTTCATGATGTAAAACTATTATATAAAACACTGCAACACTTTATAACACTACTGAGTACATTTTCTTGAAGGAAAGGCCGAAAAAACTGGAATATTGTAAAAAAATGCACAGGAGATTTCAGCAGCTTTCTTCTAGTTCGAAGTCATCTTGCCAATCCTAATTAAGGACGACACTTTTGGGATTGACAATACCGGAATGGAAACACTATACGAAGATTAAATTTCCTTCAAGGATCAGAACGACGCAATTACTAAAACGAAAGAATTAAAATAAACAAGAATAAACCAAGAAACAAGAAAAGGACAGAGTCTTCTGCTTCAAACAATCTACTAAGGACGACAGCATAAGCTCCAAGAATCTCCTTATCATAGCCTTACTTCTTCACAACTTCCGCATCTGCATATCCTGTCTTACCCTACTCCCTCGACGTTATTCGAAGAAGCCCAATAAGAAATCGCGAAACATTATGTGACCTCATAAGCACTCCTGTGAACACGCCTCAAAAACGAAACCTTGCCTCTAACAACAATGATATCTGATTCAAGTAATATTTACAAATTTGATGTTTTTAGGAGTTATTAAGGGATTATAGACTATTCATTAACTGATGGACAATACATCTATACTATAATCAACGTAGGATCATAGTAATAAACCCATTAGAGAGTTTGCAGTTTAAAACAGCCAGCCAGCCAGATAGACGTGATTAGTGTTTTGCGGAAATGTGTAAACATAACCTATATTGCTTTACACTTCGGGCCGGGTAGAAAATACCTCCTTTATAAGATTCATGGTTTCTTCCTTGAGGAACTGTTAAATGCATATCTCAAAATTTCTTCGAGTAAAAACTTGCTGAAAATAACGCCTTATTTAAAAAAAATAAAACTTTGTTATATTAATAAAATATATTCTTCAGAAAAGAATAAAAGTAATTTAATTCTCAAATACGGACTATTAAATAGTACTTAGTTTTGAAGTTGGGTAGAAAATACCTAACCTCCAAGTTAGTACGACAAAATTCGTATGTCCCAGATTACTGGTTAACTCTTTACATTTTAAAATATAAATTATGTTCTGCGTAAACTATGTGTATTTAATGCGCGAGTTAATGTTTTTCTAACACCGAGCCGTGAAGTTTTGATTTTTGTTTTATAAATAATTTAGTTAAATAATAACAGGATAACGAAAATGATATTCAAATATCTATACTTTTAATAGATATTCTGGCATCAAAGTTGTAATAAAAAAATTGGAGTAGCTATGGACTATGATTTTCGCAGACAACAACAACATGTAGTTTATCGATAATAAATATTTCATCTCATTTCTCTATTATAACTCAGACTATTACGTTTATGGCCAAGGACTTTTTCTAATTTAATTGTGTTTAAATGATCTTATGGTCGTTTTTTTCCTCCATCCTTGTCATCTAGTACTTATTTGTCTTCATTATTATGTCGTCATGTGCATGTCCAACCGTCCAATCCAATCTGATACTAACATTACTCCTCAGAATCACTTTCAATTTTTTTTTTAGGTAAAAGTTAAGGCCCGTTTGACACGGCAGTATTTGTGCTACGATGAATCTTAGCGATAGCAGTAGTGCCAGAGTGTGAAAGCAAGAATGCTACAATAGAGTAAGATGTTATGGTATAAATCCATAATATATTTTGCTTTTTACGCTGGCACACTGCTTTCGCTAAGATTCATCGTAGCATAAATGCTGTTGTGTTAAACGAACCTAATGGCACGGACGTATTGTTAACAATTATTAAAGACTAGCTTATATACCCGCCCATTATTGCGGAGTCAAATGTATTCAGTAGTAATCCCATGATAAGTGACAACTAAATATACATGTTCGAAGTGGAGACAGCGTAGGTCTTTTTTGTTATCTAATGAAAGTCCTATGAAAAATTTTGTTGAAATTTACTAGATTTCAAAGCTTTACCTGGTATGTAAACTGTTTCCAACACTGCATTTTTTTCTTCACGTACATACAATTATTATTATTAGAGGATATTTAAAATAGATTGGCAACACTGACGATTGGGATAGGTTTAGGGTGGAGACCTGCACGGCATTTTTCTGTGGTATCGAATAATGTTCATGCAAGCTTTGGTGCGGATATGCCCAACTGTATGGAATCCATTTGAAATAAAAATGAATTTAAAAAGAGGTTCGCAACACCAGGATAATTGGGGTGCCTGGGGAAGGGAACATCAACTGTATTTTTATTGTGTCGAATAATCTTTTTGCTAAGTTTGGTGCGGATGCGTCCAACGGATTGGAAGTATTTTTTTAAATAATAGGTTAGCAAGACTGACAACTGCGGTAGTCCTACTCGTAATAATTCTGTACTCAAAATTTTGTACAAACAAATGCGGATACGTCCAACGATATGGAAGCAATTTGAAAATTTGAATTTTTAAAATAGGTTGGCAACATTGACAACTACACGGTCCGGAGTACCTCTTTGACCTGTTCCAGTACCTAGTGCGTGTGTGTGCTTAATTTGGTGTTAATTACAGACATCTTCGTCAAACATCAATTGTATCATTCTTTCGTTGATTCACAGCTACGAGCACCATCAGAAGCAGCTCTAAAACCAGGAGAGAAAAAAAATGATGTGTCTGCGAGCGACTCACCTCAGGAAATCCTTATGGAAGAAAATGCGTAATGTTGGATCGTGTAAAATTAAAAATAATACAATTTAACCTAACTTATCTCCGTGAATACCAATAATAAGTATAACAAGAAAAGGTATAACATTAGTGCTGTCAGGTTACTTTTTTACATTTCTTACGCCTTGTGAAGAGTCATTCTAGTGTGCTTGTCAGAATAACTTGATCTTGCATGTTTCCTTTTTATATATTGTGTTTCCGTTTACACGTTTGAAGAATTAAAGGAACATCAACTTGGTGGTCACAGGTAACTTTAGATGAATTGAGAGTTTGTAAATCTTTAATTGTTGACCTCAATTTCTTCGTTGCTTATTAGTAAAACTTCTTTTACTTTCTTATATTATTCGTTATGATTTATTTCAATTTTTATGTAATTCTGTTCTTTTTTATAATGTTTAATTAATATGTTGAAGGCAGGGCTCGAAAGTAGCGGCGGTCCATTGTAACAATTTCCAAGGACCAGCTCAAAAAGTGTCAGTGGTCCTGTGGGCCAGTGCTTTCTAAAGTTCCAATATATTAATAAATGTACCTGTAGGCTGTATTTAACGGTTTTTTCTTTCTATTTTCATAAACAAAAATAGTTTAATCCCTCAATCCTAGGATCTAACATATCCGCTGATCAACACCTCTGCCACAAGTGCCAGAGACAGGAAACATAACTTGTATGCAACGCCGATACACCGTCTTATCACTGAATCCATATTGTGTAATTATGACGTTGATCCGGAAGTGTCTTTATTTATAGAGAAAGGAGAAAGAGCCAGCGTAAGGGCCAGCTGGGTTGCAAGAAAAGTACTTAAGTGTAAAATCTGTCTTAAGCAGACCATTGAACTCTATATAATACTAGAGTGACTACTTAAATCAAAAAGCGGGCCGCACAGCGATAAGAAGCGTATAAAACTAAGTTAGAAATGAAAATTTGGTCTACAATGGATTAGACTGGAAGTGGACAAATAAGTTTAAACGTTTGCTCTGGCGTCTATCTTTAACACTAAGTAGTCACTCTAGTATTATGTAGAGCTCGATGGTCTGACTTAAGTCAGATTTTACACTTTTCTTGAAACCCAGCCCAGGAGAAAGAGAAAAGGCCCCAATATTTCTCCCTACGGCCCAAGACTCCCAACAGATTCTCCGGAAGAAGATATTTATTGTAATAAAAGCAAAGAAAGTGTGATAATTCAGTCATCAGGTATTCCTATTTGTTAAGCTAAAGTATGATTTTCTTTGCTTTGAGCTGGAATTTTTACAGAGTTATAATTATTCTTTCGTATTTGGTATCCTATATAGAATAGACCTGTAGATTAAATGAATATAATAAAGTGGACTAAAAAATTACGCTGATTATAATTATTTACTGTTTTGAAAAATGGACAGTTAGATTCTTGTAGGATCAGGGAAGTAAAAATTCACTGGCGCTGTGGGCTAGTGCTACCAAAAGTTAATTTCGAGCTTTGGTTGAAGGGTGGATTTATTTTCATTTGGTACGCAGAAGTACCCAGCAGACAACTTTCTCTAAGGTCAAGAGTAAACCATTTTTTTTATGAAAACGTACCAAAAAGAGAGCATGCATACAAATGCAAGGCTTGAACAAACCCAGTAACACTTGCGTGATTGTTC
>JAGDQP010055911.1:0-13044 GCA_022664845.1 Lepisma saccharinum
TTAATATCACTTATATCTTCTACGTTAAAAAACCATTTTATCGCACTCTGCCCACTTGTGCAGGAATCCGAGATGATGCATCAGAATGTGGCATTGGACATTCTTGCTGAAGGAAGTTCAGAGCGTATACCGCTATTTATGAAGATATTTCGAAACCTGATAGCGAAAGTCAATAGAACCATATATGAACATGTTGCAACAACCTTTAACTCGTTTTTCATCAAAGTGTGGCTAATGCCTTGTTTACATTACTTATATCTTACCATGGTTAACGTTAACACGAGTTCATTTTAGTAATGTAAACGGTAGTTACCGTTAACGCGGGTTTCAAATTAAACTAGCGTCAACTTACGATGGTTATCTTGTAACGTTAGTAAGAAACGGCTGTCTAAACGCAAGTTAGTTACTAGGTACCAATCACTTCGTGATTTTATTTCTTTCTTTATCAAAATATATAGTATAATAGTGATGAGTATCACTTTTAAAATATAAAAGTATGATGGCAGAACTAATCTACAAAATGTGACCCTACAATCAATTAATTTGCGTTTATTTTTTATAATCTAATCCTCTCCTGTGTATCAAGCAGATTCTTTACTCTACGGAAACGTCAACCTGTTTCTTTACAGACAATGGTAGTACAAGCACGATAACTAAGTTAAGTTCGGTAGCCTGAACGCAAGTTAGTTTTACCCATAAGTTTTACCATCGTAAAATGCTAGTAATCTAAACAAGGCATAGGATCTTGCCCCAGGCCCTTCATTTGTATTATTGCGGTTTCACATGTTGCACTGTTCGTCTATATTGTGCTTCAATATTCTGCATATCAAAAAAGAAAGAGTGTCCAACATCAACTAGTGCCTGTGCGTTACTTACAATGTACACTTGAAATTCCGCAATTAAATTTACGTAATGTGTCTTGGTTAACTTTTATGGTAGGACAAACAACAGATGTTTGGGCGCACATGTCCCGATCATATCATCCCCTTTTTTAATCTTTGTTAATTCGAGCACTGCTCTTTTCTATGTTGAAGTCCATATACACCCCTAAATCGCTCTGTCTCGCTCTCTAAATCGCGCTATTGCTAAACTTATACGAATTGAGATAGATTGTATTTTAAAAGTGAAATACAATGCAATGACAATACCGATAATATATCTTAGGGTATAATGATTATGCATCTTTAATATTTTTTTATAAGTATGTAAAACAATCTCCTTTCAAGAAACAGACATATATTGTTGTCTTCCGAAAATAATTGTTTCACTATTCTGAATAGTAAACAAATCGAGAATACTTTCCTGTACATCATGGCAAACTTACATAACTATTTAACTGCATCAGTGTTTGTATTTTGTTTCAGTGACAAAGAAATCCCAAATTTGTACTTTCGGGATTTCACCCCCACCCCCGAACCCCTTACAATATCTAGTCTACAGTGTGCAACGGATTGAGCACCAACTTAGTTGGCAGCTCTATCTATAAACGAAATAAAATGTTAGTTGAAATATAGTTTTAATTTCAGTCTGTTTTCAACATACAAATAAGAACATGATAGACGTAGTTAATTTCATTCTATTCACTTTTAAGTACAGTTTAATGTAATTAACTTAGAAAGACACATATTCAGTCTATGGCATATTTCAATATAACAGTTAAAAATACATCACATTAACGTCCTATCAACGAAATCAATTTTTGTCGTAATGTAGATTGAAATTCAATGTGTTTCAATATGCAAAAGAGAACACAAAATAACAGTAAATGGCATTAAACTTGTTTTGAATTATAATTTTATTCAATTAAATGAGAAATAATTCCAGGAAACGAAATCTATACCATAGTTTAAAATAATAGTTACATACACGCCGCATTAACTTCTTATCAACGAAAACAAGTCCTTGTTGGTTGAAATATAATTTAAAATTAAACGTACTCTTTTCAACCGATAACGGTTATTCAGCCAAAAAGATCAACCTTTAACGTAAAAAGCACGTTTGTGTGCTACTGGGGATGAATCCCAGGTATAATCTACATTTTCGTGTTCGGATCTACTATCTGGCGGTTTGTGTGACTGGGCTTCTACGTGAGCGCCGGATCCAGTGATCTTTCATATAACCGGAAAAGATACTTGTGCGCAACAAAAAGGAGAATCTCAGGTCCTGACGAAAACGTTGATACACACATAGGCCACTGAACACACACATGTGCACATAAATTCTAGGAGAATAAAATAGCAAGTTTATACGGGAATAACGGTAAACCGCTGCAATACACAACATTATAAGATTAAAAACATAATAAGTGGATACTGTTTCACTACAAGGATGAAAAAACTCCCTATTAGACATATTTAATAATTTTAATACTAATTGGTCGATTTTAATGAAACAAGTTTTACATTGCATAGCGGAATGGTATAACTTTACTAATGTTAAGAAAAAATCACACACGTACAAGTGTTAGAACGTTGACGTCCTCTTTGATCGAGATGCCCAACTTTAAAAGAAAACGAGGCTTACACACAATGAGTGGAGCGACGCTAGACCTAAATGCTTCTTGCCGAGAGTGTACATTCAAGCAGAAGCCTGCTAGCTCGCTGAAAACAAAAAGTAGATAAACCTTAGGGCACTATCGATCTTTATTATGAATAAAAGATTCTGTATATAAAACCCAATATACATCATCCAAACTGAAACGCAAAACTAATTGCACCGTGCTATATAAAACATACCATATAATAAGTATTTCAGCGCTAACTCTTTCCTAAAAGATATTTACCACGATAATAAATCATTTAGCCTTTTTTTTGTAATTGAATTATATACTCACCCTTCCTAATTTAACGACAATGCGAGAAAATCCTTCAGAAATCGCTTTTCAACAATTCCTCATATTCGAGCAAGAATTACCAAAATGTAATGTAACAAGTTGATCATACCAAAAGTATACTAAAAGTGTTACGTCATATGAAATTACATTTGCTAATAAAATTTTACGTTTTGGTCTCAAAATATCTTAACATAAGTTTAACCTTGCTTCATTCCATGCTTCAACAACACTATCCTTTAATATTTTAAAATTAAGTATTTCATAATAAATTAGAAATTACCATCAACAATGTCAATAAAATATAAATGTTTAAAACATAAAAAGAAAATAAATTATTTAAACCGCAACAACGATTCGTGCATTGCAATACATTGCACTGTACATAGCACATGTTTGCCAGAAAATGGATTTGTGAACTGCCACAATTCCTACTACTGGAAGCGAAAGGATCCCTTTAACCCTGTTGATAATATGCAAGATGGGAAAAAGATCATAGTGTGGTTCGGCATGACCTCCGATCAAGCTACGGGACTATTCCCTAATTGGAACACAATGTGTACATATAGTTCCCTAACCATGTTTTGAGAACATGGGTAGCTTACGATATTCACTTGGAACTTCAATAACCTCATATTCATGCAAGATGATGTCCCTCCTCATTTTGTACGCACTGTTCGTGAGTGGTTCAACATCCAATTATCGGGACGTAGGCTGAGTCGTCGTAGTTTACATAAATAGCCAGCAAGAAACCTTGACCTCGCCCTATGTGACTTTTTTATGTGGGAGTGGGTAGGAAGACGTTTTTCGAACAAAGCCAGAGAATTTAGAGCAGTTGGATGAGCGTTCTGGTAGACATACCACGGGAGTTTCTGACGTTACTCGCATCCTGTGTGATACGCGCGTTTCAATATATAAATATTTTTTCACGTATGTTACCCCTAAACTAATTATATAAACTCATATTTTGGATCTTTTAAATTTTATTGTTTTGATAATGCCAGTTTCATTATGATCTAAATTGCAATTCACACACTTTCGGCAATATTGTTTTCCGAAAGAGCTTTGAAGAGCGAGAAATATGAATACTTTTAGGGCTGCTTTACATGAAAGCTTGCATGCATTCATAGCCAATTGAAACACATGTTTTACTGCGTGTTGTAACACGTGTTTCAATTGACTATTCACCCAAATCGCAAGCAACGCAAGCTTTCATATAAATCAGCCCTTAAAAGATAACTTCGAAGAGAGAAATATGATACAAAGCAAGATATATATACGGATAACAAAGAAATACAGTAAAATAGAAGACTTCAAAAGAACAGGAAGTTATGATCTGCTGTAAATTTAATTTCATGATTAGATTGCAGAGATTTTAAGCGTGAGATTGTTGAACAGAGCTTAAACTCGATTTACCCGAAAAGCTTTTTCTTTTAAACTTAATTTGGCGGGGAAATGTTGGAAGGAAACGGGAAATTTTACCACTGCGATAGGGAATTAGCCTTTTGGTAACCTGGCAGCACTAGAACGGCACAACAGTGAACACTGAAGTCTAAACAGTTGAACAGTGAGAACAATATCAACACTGTTTATGTTTATCAGAACTTAGATAGCAAAGCTTTTTGATTTAATTTTTAATGTGTATTTCTCAAGAAAATAAATTGTAGGAACTAAGTTAAAATGGATACGTTTGAAACACTTTGCCGATTTTGTTTACAAAATATGTACGACAACATGAAAGTAAATATATTCGATGAACAGAGTGTTTCCACAAACATGGTCCAGAAAATTTTGAGTTGTTTGTCATTGATCGTAAGTAACCAGTACATTTTCCTTCTTCAGTTTGAACAATGATATATTCAGTTCTCGAAATGGAATTTTTCACGTAACGGAACGCTTTACTTCCGTTAACATGCTATTGCCTTTTCTTTGTATCTGATTATCATATTGACGAGACAGAAGGGGAAGGTTCCAGGTGTCCACGAACCGGAACGACGGTCTCCATTTCGAGCCCTGTACATATTTAGCAACATCACCGGTAAAAAAATTGTATCCTGAAGGCGCATTATATTTTGCTGCATTACTTTGGCAGACAGTTGTACCGATTTTAAACTTTTTCTAATGCGTTTTCGCAGTAGCTGACCGTTGTATCATAAATTTAGATGTTACTTTAGATTGGTTACAAGGTTAGTGTAGTTTTTTTATAACATTTTTCAAAGTGGCTTAAAATTTATATTCTACTTTAGGTTAGTTGCGTTACCTTTCGTAACTTTCACAATCTCATTTTTTCGTATCTATACTTAATGTTGTTTTCCATTTGGTAGAACCGTCTGCCAAAGTAGAATCTTTCATGCCTTGCTAACAGGAATTATTCCCTTGGATTTTTTTTTTTTTTTTTTTTTTTTTTTTTTGAGGGGGTTGTTTTTTTTACTGTCGTGGTGAATCTTTTTCGGTACTTTTCGAGATTACTACCCGGTGAGAGAACTTAAGACAGATGAATATACACTCTGTAGATGCTGAGAAAGTTCAAAACAGACATGTAGAGATGATTAGTTTTGGGTAAATTTTACTTCCGGTTAACCAGGTTGTGAACTGTATGTATGCTCTATTGACATAGGCATTTCTAGAAACAGCGGCAGCCCGCTGTCCAAAAAGTGTTATGTAAAGGAATATATCACTGTATTTTCCTAAATACGTTCTCGAGTTATTCTCTACTTGCAAACAGCGGCATTCGGAGAAATACTAATGACGTCACTTGGGTTATGAATGACTTATTTCGCTACAATCAATGATTCAATGTCGAGCTACGAAAGCCGGGTTAGATTATTTTTTTTTTCGTTCTACGCGCTACACATTACCTTTAACAATCACACTACGGTATGTTCTCTGCCACAACGCACAAGCTGTCAAATGATCCCAGGGACTTTAGCTCATTCACTCGTTCGATGCTTCCATCACTCGAATCTTTGTTATATTTTGCGTGCATTAACTTTATTTTATGGCCCGCTGCTTCCGCCAGCTATATATGCTCTATACCATTCCTACCCTTGCAAATAATTATTACAGATACTTCTGTAAAGGTAGGACCTGTAAACATCTAGCGACAGCGATCGATCAGAAAAGAATGGTTAGGAAAGTCCATATGTCATTTTTATTTTGATACATACAAACTCCAGTTGATAAATAAACATGAGGGCATGTGGAGGAATATTAATGGCGTTACTGTGTTACGAATGGTACGCATTTTGGTTCAAAAGTTGGCGACATAATGTCGAGAAGGCGATAGCGAGCCAACACGGGTTAGTTGAAGTCAGATTAGATTGTTTTTTTCATTATTCGCGATGCAGCGAATCATGTATCAATATTCTTTTCAAATTTATTATGTTGTGTTAAGTTCAACATGGATATTACACTCCTCTTCAGGTCGTCCTGAATATTTTTTAAAGAATTGTACATGATGTTGTAAGTTTCAATTGAATTATATTCCAGGCTATGCTAATTGTCGATATATCTGTTGAAATAATGTATTACTTTGATAAGTTTAAGCTACGCCACCGAGAGTGCATTCTTACTCAATCTCTGTCTTCAACATTGTTAATATGTTCTTTGCAAAATATGAAGACAATAAGCCTCATTATTGATAATGCGTAAGGTATGTTAAATAAAATATTCTGACAAGGCTTATTCAGTATACGTTCCACACAGTAACCTTAGCAGTTTCAGTATTCTATCAACACTTTCAGACAAAACACAAAAACAACTCTATGTAATTTTCTTTCCTGTTGTTGTGCAGCTAATTCTTTCGTATTTTAAACACAAAATAATAAATACAGTCGTGATGTATATCGCTAATCTGAGCTCCCTCGCATGCTCAAACGAAGGAAAAATTAAGGATATACGGTAGGTAATATTTGTAAGTTAGTTTGAGAATACTGAACTGATTGTTGAAAGAGCCAGACATTTTTTCATCTCTAGTTATGTGTGAAAATGTTTTAAAACAGGGTAAATTGCAGTTCGTGGCATCCAAAATAAAAAAAAAGTAAACATTTCAGGAGAGATATAATGTTTGCAATGTGTGTGGAAGTGTCGAAAAGTTAAATAAATCGACGTTAATTCCGAAGATCGATAAACTTCCTTATACTAATTTTCCATCTTTTTGCCATTTGATGATTCAATTTAGCTGTGCCAACGTATGAAGTTACGTTACATTTTCGTTGCATGCATGCAATGCGAAGGTCAACGCGAGCCGGTATTATGTATTATTTCGCTAACCTCTTTAAGATACCTGCTTGCGATAAAGGTGATATTGCGCGGGAGAAGGTTCATGCACAGGCACAAAGTAGTACCGAGTTCACGAAGGCGGGTTAGATATCATCCATTGGATCTTACTATCGCCATTACGATCACTTTCAAATTCCCGCACTTAAGTGTAACCTTCCGCTACTGCAAGTAGTTCCATCATCTGGCTTTTCGTATCGCTTTTTTGGATGTTTATAAAATTGCATTTAGGAATTATTTCCAAGGGACTGAGCAGTATAAACCGTACATTCAGACTGTGGCACGATAACTGGCTGCCACAAACTGCATCATAACTTAAAAATTAGTACATTGGTACTTTCCTAGTTAAAAAACGTCTTATAGGGCGCATCCCGTATTATCATGATGGTATGTTAACAATATAGTGTGTTGGTTTTAGCCTGAGGACAGTATATCACGTCATAAACAGAGGTGAGAGCGCTCTGTTTTTATGTGCGCGTGGTCACGGATTCAAACCCCGCCGGGGTCTATTGAGCATAGTGGTTCGGAGTCCACTTTACAAAAAAACCGTAGGTCCCGTCCTTAGAAGCTCACTAGCTCGTTAATAAGAATGCACTCACTTAAGGCTTTCACAATAGGTCAATGAGGAATTCTAACTAATATGTTTTCACTTGATTTATGGAACTTAGTTAATTTATATAACAATAACGTTTTGTAACAACGGAAAGTGGCTCCAAGGCCTGTGGCTAAATATAAAACTAGCAAGTCATCTAGCTTACAACCTTAAGGTAGTCAACTCTATTCTCGTGTAGAGCCATATTATTTAATATTTACCCCAGCGTTTTTTATAATAGCTCTGTTACCAACAACATATGTAAATATTTTTTTAAAATATCAAAAGCTTGTGGTTAGAGTTGCCAACTATGGTAATAAAATTATCGACACCCCGTTAGGTAAATATCTTGTGGCGCGAGCGTCCCGGTTTAGATGGGAATTCATATTTTAAAAATACTGGCTATACGGTAAATTTTACACATACGTGAAAAATTCGCGATTAGCATAATAATAGTAGTAATAAATAGAATTTTTAAACAACAATAATAAATAACCACTGGCGTTACAGACCGAAAGGTCCTGAGCATGCCCGAACGCCATCTGTCTGCGGTTAATGGAACTGCGTCCACCTGAGTGACGGCCGTGGGGTCAGCACTGCGTGTCACCTTGACCACGAACAGGCGTATCAGGGGCTTTCTAGACCAAGTGGTCGTCACGTCTTTATTCACATGACTCCCCAGTTTGCCTCACGACGCCGGGTGGACGCCGAAAAGTGGGGTGCTCCAGCCGCAAATTGAGCCCGGGACCACGTGGACACGAGTCCAACGCGCTAACCACTAGACTGTGAAGTCCTCCTTTAAACAACAATAGTTTACAAGAAATATTTAAAAAGGCATTGGGGATATTCAGCTATCAAATTCTTTGCTTTTTTGCATAGTGACAAGTCATAAGGAAATTATATCGTGATCCAGAAACTAGTGCGTTTTCTATGATATTAAGATGTATTCCAAGGATCTGAAGAATCTGACACACACAATTTGTGTGTGTTTTGTATGCATTGCTTGCATGAACCGACATAAGTTCCTTTACCTAGAAATTTTTTATTGTATTTCCTTACGTGAGTATTTGTGTTACGTGTAATTATGTTTATATTTTTCAATTTGGTAGTGGAAAATTAAATCCTATAGGAAATACTGAATATCGCATAAGAAATTCGTAAGACAAAAGCAATATCTGTTTCGATTACAGTGCATGTTTTGAAGGTGTTTGCACTAATTTGACAATCTTTTCTCATATTTCTTGTAGGTTTCGAAGGAGGATAATCTCCCTAATTTCATTTGCTTGTCATGTGCAGAAAAGTTAGACAGTTTTCAAGATTTCAGAGATACGTGTCATAAATCGGAAAGTTTTTTGATAAAATTGGTTTCGTTAAATAATGTCTCAGTTAGTGGATCATCAAAACAAAAGGTAAGTGGAAATGATCATGTATACAATGTAATATGTTAATGCAGTGATTTGTAGTAGAAATGAAATTTACCTTTTTAAAGTTTGTTAGATTATGCTTTCGTTTCGAAACAAAAAGGTACTTTACAGATTAGGACAAGAAATGAAGACAAATACAAGGGGAGGTTGAAATGTTTCCGGCCCAACGAGGAAGGAGTGTAAATATATTGATATATTGTTAATATGTGGTACTATGATTCTATAGATGCACGGATATAAAATTTCGAGCATGTAGTGTAATTAGTGTTTCTTTTATTGCAAATTGAATGGTTGGTTCCGGCGCGAAGAAGAATTCAGTCGGCAGGAGAAGAAATCGGTGCGTGTTGCAAGGGGCATTTTGACTCGTTTTCAAAGTATTTCCGCAAACAAAGGCCAGGATTACATTCTGGATGCCTGGCCAAAGTTAGTCCCGCACCACCTCAAGTCAAAGTACGAGAGGAACACAAAAGATTCTCGGAACACCGGTAATCCGACAATCTTTAGGGACAGCCTGTCCCAAACTAAGGAGGGCGAACAGCTGCCCGTGACGTGTGACCCTGAAAGTGCGCAACTTAGTTTGTTGCTAAGAAGGTAAAGATACGGGGGCCGAAGGGTGCCCCCCCCCCCCCCCGAAAAAAAAACACCGTGGGTCGTGTGGTTACTGAGGATGGATCCACTACTATCATCCGGAAACAAAAAAGAAGTCGATGCAGTGACGCCACCAGGGTTTAACACGACACAAAAGGTTCCGGCAACAAAAATCCGCCGCCAGAGTGATGGCGACTGTCTTTTGGCATTGCGATGGCACATTGAGTGGAACAAGGTTCCACAATGTACACCGAATATTACTGCACTGTCCTAGATAAAGTGCATACAGTCATCAGGAAAAAACGGCGTGGAGAAACTGGGAAAGGGAATCATGTTCCTCCAAGACAACGCTCACTGTCACAAAGCTCATCGAAGAATGCAAAAATTAGAGCATTTAGGCTACGAACTGCTTGATCATCACCCCTGTTCTCCCGATATAGCCCCAAGTGAGTATCATTTGTTTCCAAAATTGAATTTGGGTTTGAAAAGGAGTCAGTTCTAGGACAGTGATGAAGTGGTTGCCGCTGTAGACAGTTGGTTTCAGGGCGAAGACAAGTTTGTTACAGGATCTTTTTAGGAAGTACATTGACGTTCGGGTAGGAAGGGGGGGGGGGGGGGGGATATGTGGAATAACCTGTTATTCCGACTGATCTATCGGCATTCCTTCCCTGTTAGGTCGGAAACTTTTCAAACCCCACCCACCCCCGCTCGTATCAGGAAGAAATACGGGCGTACTTAGAGGTGAACAGAATGTTTTGAAACTAAAAGGCAAGAAGAAAGTGCAAGAAATAGTAGGGAGGAGAGACCAAAACACCATGAGGAAGTGGTGACATTGAAAGAAAGTGGAAGTAGCATTAAAAGATGAAGGGTAGTAAAGTACCGGGAGTGGAAGAAGTCTCAGGTGAATTAGTAAAAGCAACAGGACCGATAGAGACAATGGCTGTATGGAGTAAGTCAAGCAGTTTTAGAGAGAGAAGAGAATAGCGAAAGACTGCAGCAGCTGTATGATAATACTTCTTTACAAGAAGAGCGCTAGGTAAGACTAGAAATTACAGAGGATTAATTGTTGAGCCACTGCGCAAAGGTGTATGAAAAGATGAAACAAAAGAGAGTAAAGAACAAGTAGCAGGCATTACTGAAAGAAGAGCGATGCGAATTGTGGGCAGGCAGATGGACAAATAATATTTTTGTTTGCAAGACAACTACAGGAAAAGTATTACGAGAGTGGGAAATATTGATTTTGGTGTTCCTAGACATAGAGAAGGCTTATGGTAAGCCAGGAAGATCAGCAGTATAGAACACAGGAAAAATTAAGTGGGAAAAGGGTTGATGGATAGAGTAAGAAACTTTCGTGCATAAAGTCAGAATATGGCAATTCTGTGGATTTGAAGTGCTGGGTGACTTCAAGCGAAGTGTCTGTCTCCATTGCTGTTTATCATAATGTTGGATGAGATCCTAAAGAGATTGGTGGAAACAATGAGTGAAGGGCAGGTAACGGCTTTGTTGTTCGCATTTCTGTCAAAGAATATTTTCGATTATGGAGAAAGGAAGTAAGAGAGGGATGGAACGAAAATAGTGAAGTAGTGGTAACTTCCAGAAGAAAGGACCGTGGCATTCGAGTGATGCTTAAAGCTGAAGAAATGAAAGCTAAAGAAGTGTTTAACACACTCAATACGACTGTTGTATATATACAACGGGCTTTACACACACGTTTAGTCCGATCGTTGTGTATTCAACGCGACATTTAAAAATTAAAGGAAAAAATAAAATCAAAAGAAGCGTAGCCTTGGCAGTCACATGTTGACCCAAGTTGTTCTACGATCAATTCCCCTTCAGAACGTAACAAGAAAAACAAAGGCCCTTTGTTTTCTTTTAACGAAATGAAACAGTATGCAATGTGTACGTGACGAGGGTTGTTTTTTCGTCTTATCATCTATCGTAAATCATGTCGTACTGATTACATTTTCAACGTCGTACTGATTACATTTTCAACATTTCTCTTCGGTTCGTAGGCGTCAAAAACACACACACGCACTCACATCATAATTATGCGTTCATTGCAGTGAGACGAGCGAATGTGCATTTATATTTCCGCGAGTATTTCTCGTACTTTTTTTATTGAAAAAAAAAAAAAAGAATTATGGATGTTTCTTCTACGAGTGCCAGTATTACAGAAAGAAGATAATTTATTAGAGGCAAAATTTTGGCGATAATGAAATTTCAGAACTGATGAATGACTCCGACTCAGGTGGTTATAAGGACACTGATTATTCTGTTTAGTGGCGTATCCGGGAGTAAAAGTAAAACCTTCAACCGTGATCGACTACAACAAATACAAGATAGGGATTGACGAGTCGGACCAGCTGCTCGCGTATTACAGCTTCAAGCTGTCTATCAAATGTGGAAGAAGCTGTTTTTTTCGGCTGTTTGAATGCGCACATACTGTACAGGAAGACATGTCGCACCCGAACTTTTTAAAGGGAACGTGGCGCTCAGAAGGCATTGATACAGGGACGATCCCAGTCTTCAGCCGGTGGAAGGCTTCCAGGATGGGAGCATTACCCATACAGAGTTCCCCCAACATCCGCAAATCCTAGTAGAGTAGAACAAAGGAGATGCAAAGTGAGTAGCACCCGCACGGGAAAAGGAAGTAAAAAATTTGCTAGCATTTATTATTGTCCGATATGTGACCTTGGACTTTGAGTGGGAAAGTGCTTCGAAATGCAACACATAAAGAGAAGTACTGGGACTTTTAGATCTGAAAACAGATTTTCTGTGATGTGTAAACTTAATATTACATATTAATCAAATTGTATCATATAATAAACTTTGAGAGTGAATTTGTTTCTGTGCAAGTGTAGTTCGTGCAATAAGTGGAAAAAAAACTGACAAAAAGCAACACTTTTAGGAACATCACATGGAACCCAAACAAGGTAAACGGTTCCTTTTTCTAATTTTAAACAATTGGTACCTTTGCTGTATATCCTGTTAATTTCTAAGAAATTGGTTTAAAATCTGCGGAGATACGAAATTTTAAAAATATCTCTAAAAAGGACCGGATAGGTTGCGTGAAAAGTTTAAATGCCTATCGGGCTCAAAGTGCTAAATACCTAGATAGCGTGTTATTGTATAAGGAAGAAAAACAGATAGGTGACAAGAAGATGTACCTTTGTATCAAGATGAAAGAACAGGACTGACATTAGGGCATTGCATGTAAGTATGAGAAAAAAAAATATTTTTTTAATATTTATAGTGCACCCCTCCTATGTTGTTTCTACTTGCAAAGTATGAATGTATACCAAATTTTAGGTCATTTGGTGATGTTTTGCCCC
>JAGDQP010055912.1:0-13044 GCA_022664845.1 Lepisma saccharinum
CGAAATGCAAAGTGTTCTGAATTCCATAATTGAATTCAGGCTATCGTACATCCCCACCCCACCCCAGTCAGGTTGTTGAAAAATAACACCGACAAAAACAGCTCACTTCATGAAAATAAGAAAAAAATGTATAGACCATCAGGTAGAGGTGTTCGGAATTCCGGAAGGAAAGCCAGCATTCTTAAAGACAAAATTTCGAAAGTCCGGTTTCCAGAATGTCTTATTAAATTTTATTTATGGACTTGAGGTATCTAAGGTACAGGCCGGAGGAATGTCGTAATTTCAAAAATCAGAATTCTGAAAATAGGAATTCCGGAATTGCCTTCTCACTTTCGAACATCTGCCATTGAGGGTACACAATTGTTTCGTTTCGACAATAAGTTGTCGAGGCGTGGGAAAATGAACTTTCAAGCTTGCAATTTCCAATAGAGTGTCATGCTACCCGTCATTTTCATCTCTAAAGAAGATGAATAGAGAATTTTTCCTGAGAGATGCTGTTTCTACTGTAGCTTTTTTTCTTTTTTTTTAAAAGAAAAATATAATTTATTAATTATCTTTACAGTTGTCTTGAGTGTGGACGCCTTCTCATGGCATGAAGAGTTTGAACAACTGATATTAGTACATAAGGGAGTTTCAGGTAGAATATAGTATGGATTTTATCAAGTGAAGAGTATCAAGAAAAATATCTTCATCCAGGTCATACGGGTTTTAAAACTGGAACTTAATGACCCGTTGCATATTTTTTGAAATATATTTATTTTAACTATCCTTTTATTTATGAATTTATTTTAAGGCCTTTAGGCATCTTAGGTTCAGGCCGGGATAGAGTGAAGGAGAGGATGTTTAAGGTAAATTTCAGAGCCCATGTTCATAGGTACCATCCCAGGATTTGCCTGGTGCGACTGAGGAAAACTTTGTTGACTATTATTGATAGATGTGAGAGTAATGACGTGAACCCCACTGTTAGTTAAAGTTTCTATTACAGCTACTGTTTCTACATAAATCGTTTTGGTATTAATTTTTTTACAGGGAACTATATTCCTTCTATCTGACAACAACGATAACTATATGGTGAGTGCTGTAGTGGCTCCTTCCATGTTGTCAGTAAATACCTGAACACTACTGCCTTTATAAGTTACACTAGGTTTTCCTATATTGCGTCCAAAAGTAAATTTACGTATTTTTCATGTTCTTGGAGCGAGCTAATTTTCTCACTTAAGAACTTAATATGAGTATCTCACAAGGTTTCTGTTCTTTCACATTCGAAGATCAATCACCTGGAAAGTTGAGTCAGCGGAATTTGTCATACGCATATATGGTGCTGCATTATTTTTTTAAAAAAATAGAGCAAACCCAATCTAATGTGTTAGATGTGTACCTCAGACCTTCTTGAAAAGATAAATAAACCTGTTCTTTCAAAGACAACTTATGCAATTGATAGTTCACATACATATCCTTGGAATATTGCTCTAATAATATATGCTTGAACAAATGTATCCTCAATAGTAAGTGATACAATGCTTAGCTCAAAAGTTTTCAAAGGGCTAATTCAAAGTTTGACCACCTAATAAAACCAAGTATTTTCCTAGAAACAATGTAACTCTGTTATTTGGAACAATTGTACCATTATGACTCACTGATTCCGAAGAAATTAATGCAATTACGTGAATTTCAGAACACAACACAACTCTCAATGAAGTAACACTACAAAAAAAAGTGACAGCCACAGACCCTTTTTCTTCTTTAGTGTAAGTGGCAATCATGAGCCCAGCTTGTCTACGTCACGCGAGGGTTTATGGCTTTATATTCAGGCCTGTTAGAGTATCCCTGTGGCCTTGCGTGTTGTCGTATGGACGACCAGATGTCTTAAGACATAGTGTTATGGGGAAGACTTGTCGTAGAAGACGAATTGTCGCGGGGCAAGGTGACCGGGTAGAGTTGTCGCGGCGCAAGTTGTCTCCGGACCAGTTGCCATGGACTCCTTAGAAACTATGGCCTGGGAACGCTTCATCTTCCAGATACAGGGATTCAAAGTTCGAGATCCCAACTAATTTTACATGAGTATATTAAATGCTATGTGAAGAATAAAAAGTTATTAACTCATTTAAAATTTGTTGAATAACTGTCTTTGCATAAACGTAGATGATTTAATATGTTGAGGTATACTTCCAACTTTGCATATATATACGTAGTAACTATATAACCTATATAACTATAACCATACATAACCATATATATACCAGCACTAACGTAGCACTAACGATAGTATTATTTTCGTCGTGTTGCCTAAATGTGTGTATGGTAACTTGACACACGTATTTGCTTGTTATACATTTTATAATTCTACTTAATGTTATTTGTTGAGTAATATATGTTACGGTGTTTTATGGGAGAAAAAAAGAATAAAATAGTTATATTATATTGTAAAGGAATGGAATAGGATTATTTTCTTCTATGAAAAAATAACTGAAAAAATTATCATGGAGATATTTAATTAAATGAATTTTATAAAATAAATGAGAATGAACTATATAAAATAAATGAAAATGAATTATATAAAATAAATAAAGATGAATTATATAAATGACAATGAATTATATAAGTGGTAATTAATTATATATAATCAATGAACATGAATTATATAATGAATGACAATGAATTATATCAAATGAATGGAAATAAATTAAATAAATGATTGTGATGAAAACTACAACAACATATTGCTATCTCTCCTTGGCATTCGCAGGTTTGAGACAATTCACCTTTATCACCTCATGTGCGTCCATTTTAGCACATCCTTTGATTAAATGATGCAATAAATAAATAAAATTAAAAAACCTCTAAGACCAACCAATATCCTCACAATCCAATTTCCATCAGCCTAAATGAGCATTAAAAAACTTACCAATTGCTGGATTGTTATACAAACTCCAGAAATATAGATTTCCTTTATGTTACCTCCTCTTTGTAGCATTATTCCTCAAGGACCACCTAATATATAATAATAAACCAAGCAACGTCATCACGCGCAATAAGGCCGAGGGCAGGAGTACCTCAAGGATCAGTCCTTTCTCCTTTACTCCGTACATTATACACTGCGGGTATGCTAAAACTCATTGTAAGAACCAAGAACAATGTAAAAAAAATCGGACACAAAAAACAGTAACAGATGGTATAGGAAAACAGGCCATGAGAACACATATACGAAAGGAAAACAGTTGGAAAACCAACTAAACCTTGTATCAGAACGAACAAAAGGAACAGGTAGACTCTTAAGTATAAAACAGATTCAAGAACGACAAGGTCACGGTAAACAACAAATGAAAAGAGCGTGTGATCACGGAATTAAAAGGAAGAAACGGCAAAATGAAGAATAAACCACAGAAGAAAGAAACTAATCTGTTGCCAACTAACCCTTTAAATCTCAATTTTGAGGGTACATTAAGTAAGGACAAGAGTAGATGAGGAACCAGTACCAGCAACTGAGTCACCATATCTGCAATTAGTTCATGACTATTCAATGAATGGTTTTGGATGCCAGTATCAAATTGATATATCCTATAAAAGGGAAACATGAACATCATAAAATACATATATATTAGAAAAATCAACAATAAAATCATCAATAGCAGCAAGATATACATGAGAAACAATTAGAGAAAATGTATAAATAGTGCCATAAACTTCAAGTAAGAACTAGAAGAAAGACATGTAAGTTGTGGGAAAAGAGGATTGTGCGAAAGATATACGATAGAAGTAGAAATGGAATAAGGAAAATAATAATTGTAAGGGCTATCATCCAGAAATGTAATAAAAAGGGACGAAGATATGAAAAGGAGAAAATGAATAATTTGCAAATTAATTATAAACTATATGATTGTTGAATTACGGTTATATCTATAAAGAAATTCAAATGTTATATTATTACCTTTACATAGAATATCAACAAAAATACAGGAAATAAAACAAACGTATTTAAGGAAGTGAATAAAAACAATATATTGAAATAAAATTAATTGCTTATTAAACATAATTAAACAATTATGAAGTAAATGTGACAAACATGAACAAATAAGTTAAGCACCAGTGGTGGACAATGTACCAGTAATGGACACTTGAACAGAAAAGTTCTAAATAATATTTTCTTCACGGCGGGAATCATTCCATCTACCTGAGAAATTTTATTATGGTATGTTATGATTCGACTGAATATTATTCACTCGTCATTGGTTTCATTTTATATTCCTGACATGATGTTGAAGCTAGTTCTATGGTCGCATCCTCTATTCCAGGCATTCTGTTAAGCAAGTGAAAGGTAAGAACCTTCGTTTAATATTCACGAAATTACAATAACGAATAATTTTGTTCGTACATTACGTATTGTGAATTCTGCCCTCATTTCTTTTTATTTCTAGTACATTAAAAACAATAATAATATAGGCGATTTTCGGTTCAATAAGCTGTACAGTTCTAAATGCTGACAAGGTTCCATGGATCATCCAGGATTCTTCACCGAAGCACCCTGACCGAGCACATGACAGTTATGTAATCCCGCACTATTTTTAAAAATCGCTCAGCATACAGAACTTACTTGAAATATCGACATGTTGTAAACGGAATATTGTTACCTGTCCGGAATTCATATAGTTTCTTGTTTTTGACCCACGTTTACTTGGAAAAGAAATATTGCGAATCTCTTGGTTCCTTATGGGAATCACTTGCGCGATTATTGTAAAATTTTAAAATAAGCATTTTTTGTATAGCCCGCTTATGGCTTCCTCTAATATTTTCTAAAACGCGTACTCTCCGTTTTTTTTGTATTCGAAATAATACGCTCTAAAGATCATATTCTAAGCCATTTAGCAGACTATACCTTCGAAAGTACTGAATATTCGACACCAGTTTTTATCAACTTTTTCTTAGTTCGATATAAGATACTCACTCTTAATTTTTGTACGAATTTTTCAAATACCTTCTACACATAGTTCACAAAGGGTTTTCTTATTCAACACTAACAAAATTATATTAAGTAACCAAGTACAGAAAAAAACATTTTAAAAACTTTTAAAGAAAAAAATCGGTACCTATCTATCTATCTATACAGCATTTAAAAATTCTGCAATTCCTTCCCCGGAGGCAGCGTTCCAAGAACTCAAGAAGCCCTCGGTGCTTCAATTATCGCTTGTCTCGATTACTATGGCAATGAAGATGAATTTATCTAACAAGTTTCTGTTTTTTTCGACCTCTCGATGGTAAGAAGCACCACCAGCTCGCAAAGATGAATGAGGAAGATTCGAGAGGGCAAAAATATCAACACAAGTACAATCCCATAATAAATATATTCTTCTTTTTCAAGGCACTAGAGCCATACCTTGCACGTTGTCCTTTCAATTACTTGGAATATTTTTCACAAAAATATGCTTTGCATCATACATTCTGCTTGAGGTTGGAACATCTCTTTTCAAATGACATGCGACATTTCGATCTTGATCTGGAGTCTTGTTTTCGTTACTTTTTCATAGAGTCTAATAATTTCTTCATTGTGAATATGCTTCAGCATTTTCTATGATAATTCATTTTGGAATACCGCCTTCTGGTAATGTTTTTACAATGCTCATGATAAGCTCATGTTGACGAATTTTGGTGGCGTGTAAACATGTTTTGAATTCTTCAATTCCCTGTAGGTGCACAAAATTTAAAACATATTTTTAATCCGTAATATGTCTCCTGACTATGCTTTTTGAAACCTCCTCCATTATTGATTTATTTCAAACCTAAAATTAAACAAAAATTAAGATTTTAACACTAGTCAGAAAACTTTTATATCAATTGTGGCATATGGGCGAACAAAATCTACGTTCCATGTTAAAATACAGCACAGTGACTTTTGTTCGCACATACGTCTCTATGATCATTTTAATTTAAAATTAGAATTTCGAAATACATTAATTATTTCCATTAAACATTACATGGTAACGTTGATAAATTCTTTAAATATAATTAATGCGCTACATGCCAATAGATTTTAGTTCTAAGGCTAGTGACGAATACTCATTACAAGCTTTAAAATGATGTCATTTTAACAACCACTATATCCACTACTATCAACTAGTGTTGTTGACCTTCAATAGGTAATCTCTGTCCTATCAGTTATTATTCGTACTATTCCACCTTTTTAAAAGCTTTTAGAGTGCCATTACAATACACCCTCACAGTTAAAGAATCTTACTTTTTTATGAATTATTAAAGTTTACATGGAAATTAATAAGGAAATTTTAAATTTTCAACAATTTGACATTTTGACCTTCGTTTGACTCTTAAGCTGCTTCTTACACAAGGTAATCATAACGCTTTTTCATGTTTAGACCATAGGCAACAATGTGCCGCAGGTATAATTTTGCCACCTTGAGAGGAACCAATATGTTGTTATTTCATGTATTTTTTTTAAAAATCTATATTTTCCTGTTTCAATAAGTCATCGCCCGGTGGAAATAGAATTCTTAGGAAGTGTGAAAACAAAATGAGGTACTACGAATCGTCTGTGACAGTTACGGTAGTACCTACGGGTACTTTTATAATAAAAAACCTTTACTGCTGCAAAACCATTACACGTATACAATATTAATAGAATTTTTCTTCCTAATGGATTCATTCAGATTCACTCGATTGTAATAAACTTAGATTTAATACGTATGCACCAAAATATTTTTTTAGATATACACTTTCAACATCAATGCAGAAATAAGGCTGTTCTGAAGCTTACAATTCGCAAAAAAAAAATTATAGGGAATTATTATTTAAAAATCCCAATTACATATATACTGGGTGTTCACATAATGTTTATTTTCAATCGATGTATTCCTTTGATTCTAATGAAACCTTGGGACTGTATTACGAATACATCAAAGTATATTTATAAAAACCCATTTTTATTAACTGTTCAGTAATACGACTCCAGGAAGGACACATCTTTTTCCGATAAATCCCTATTATCTCCACCACAACACATCATTAAACTATTATCATTAGAAGGCCGATTTAAATACGAATACAATGAGGTATGCATTGTAAATATGTGACAATGACAGTAGCAGTCATGGATATTCTTATGGAAGTCAACAAAAACGCCCCAAGTGGATGGTAGGGTACTTTCTGACCTCTATTGCACCTCTTAAGCTACTTCTGACAGAAGATTATTATGCCATTCCGTGCACATGGGATAGTGACAAATAATGTACCATACATAAAATGTTGCTACCTTGAGTGGTACCCCACACACTATTTACAGTATGGAGCAAATATATACAGCAGACGCCATTGAGTAGAACCATCTTGCACAGCTCCGCCACTTCCGCTTCGACCTGCCAGAGTATAATACTCATGACACCAAAGTTTGACCTAAAATTCCTAAATGCGCTTAATGATCATTATCACACAAAACCAAACAATGTTCTAATCTCCAACAGGCTCCGAAATGCAGTCAGTGCGGTGAATCTCAATAGCTGGAAAATGCATCCTGAACCCAATCACGAATCACCTCACATCACTGTCCCACTTCGCCTTCCTCCTCAATCACAAATCAACTCGAACCTTCCACCTATCACATTATATCAGTTCCTCGCACTTTCCACCATCTTATTCGAAAACATACATCCGTATGCTCGTGACACAATCTTTTCCTACATTGAAGAAACCACACAAAACGTTTTCAAAGTTAAACTGGAGGCAACTTATTCTGGCCTATATGCCTACTTCTCCTAGATTTGACAAATGATCATTCACAATTATCGCTCACCTTTCACGGACATCCTTAGCACTGTACCCATCAATGTTGTTCCAAAGGGCTCACTTGTATCTCCACCGCGCCTTGAAATGCACTTAAGTAAAACGATAATCAATCATCTACTCTCAATGTTTTCAGTGTTGTAACGTCTAGTAGACCTCATTTTCATTTCCATTTCATCAGCATCGAAGTCTTTAATTTTCAAAGATCAGTATAAGCACAAACTTACACTAGCCCTGATTAATTGATCAATAACCAAATAAAGGATATGAATATATATATATATATATATATATGCACCCGATAGACCCAATAGACCCCGTACCTCAACCTCTAATTCCAAAAGAATCAATTAATCCCTTCTCTACGGCAGAGCACAAAACTTTAATGGGTGCTAGCCACCCCTAAAGTGACTGTCCTGAATTAAACCAATTTTGTGCATGAATTCGTTTGCAAATACGAACTTAAGTAATGTATTTAGCGACACATACTCTCCCGGGTTGGAGTTACTGGTGTCCCACCAGCCGCCTCCCCAGTGGCGGATAGGGGAATGCCGACCAGATATGGTAGGTACCGGGAATATTTCGGGGCGGACCAAAACCAATACTGCTGCCTTGTAGTTAGTAGAAGGATCTAGAAAGGCTAGGGTAAGATACCCTCGAATAAAAATATCATGGTGATGAGAA
This sequence comes from Lepisma saccharinum, assembly GCA_022664845.1. Classification (NCBI taxonomy): domain Eukaryota; kingdom Metazoa; phylum Arthropoda; class Insecta; order Zygentoma; family Lepismatidae; genus Lepisma; species Lepisma saccharinum. Next base: position 8,470 of record JAGDQP010055912.1, read on the forward strand.
GCAGCATCAGTATTACCACTCTGAGGCTGAAAATGAATGAAATCGGCGAGGATTAGAGATGACAGAGGACAACATCTTGAATATCTACCTTTACTTTGAGGTCGTAGAACTGACAACACTACAACACAAAAAATATCAAGAAATAGTAACAGATGGTTCATAGATTCTACAGGGGTAAAATATTCCGGAGGTAAACTAGTTCCTCATTCGGATTCCCGGGCGTGGACTGCTTCAAGGGGTTCCAAGAACAGGGTTAAAAAGACCTAGCATTAGAACGTTGAACGTAGGAACATTATACCAAACAGGCGCTCATCAGGTGGCGGTACACGAGACCCAGAGGTACGAGCTATACATATTAGCGATACAGGAAGTTCGGTGGGAGGGTCAAGACAGTATACCACAGGGCAAGTACACTTTCTACTACGGGTGAACACAGTCTCAGGATTTCGGAACGTACAGGATTCCTCATTAAGAACAGTATCCTTAAGACTGTTCAGAATATAGAGTTCGTAAACGAAAGACTACCGTACGTTACGATACGCACTTTATGGGGCAGCACGGTTTTATTAAACGTCTATGCTCCGACCGAGGTGGCTACTGATAACGACAAAGATATTTTCTACGATGAGCTAGGAAGGTTGTTTGAACGAATGCCGAAGTATAATTCGAAAATTGTGTTGGATGATTTCAACGTAAATTTAGGGAGGGGAGAAAAATGTAGATCTACTATAGGCAAATACAGCCTTCACGAAAAGACCAACAACAATGGGGAAAGACTGATAGCTTTCGCGATTTCGGAAAAACTACTGGTAAAGAACAGGTACTTTGAACACAAAGACATACACAAATACTCATGGGTATCACCAGACGGCAAAACTCTCAACCAGATCGATAACGTATTAGTAGATAGACGAAGACACACCAGCTTAATGGATGTTAGGCCGTACAGAGGAACGGAAGGTGACACCGACCATCAATTAGTGACCACGGAGGTAAGGGAAAAGTTATGCATCGCGAACAGAGAAAGCAATGTGTCAAATCAACTGAAATTCGAAGTTAAACGATTAAATAATCCGAAAAAAAGCAGATTACCAACTCGAACTCTCAAATAGGTTCGAAATCCTAACCGACTCGAGTAATAATAATGATGATATTAATAATGATATTGATGTAAGTAAGATGTTGGAAGCAATTCTTGAAACAAATGAAAGCGCAGCGAAGGAACGTGTATGTGAGAAGAAACAATAGAAAAACAAACCTTGGTTTGATGAAGAATACCTTAAGCTTAATGAAATACGAAAACAAGCCCGCCAACGATGACTAAGTAAGAAAAGCGAAACAAATACCAACCACTACAGTAACGCGAAACGAAACGCCACACTCGGGTTCAGAAACAAAAACGAATATATCTGACGCAGAGGATCCAGTAGATAGAGGAAAACGGGAAGACAAATGACATACGAGATCGATATAAAGGGGTAAACTCGTTGAAGAAAGTTACTAGTCGAGGTTAGGAATGATTAGAAATGAACGTGGAGATCTTCAGGTGTAACCGACTAAAATTGTCGATGTGTGGAAAATTTATTTTGACGAACATCTTATGTACACAACGGGAAAAAAACTGACAAATTTGAAATCCATACCGAAGAACCGTGGGACCCAGCGAAATCGAGATCGAAATGTCGGTAAAGAAATTGAGAATTTTCAAATCACAAGAAACAGACAATATTCCAGCCGAATTAATTAAAACAGGAGGAACGGCACTAATCAAGGAACTACATAAAATGATACGTGCTTTGTGGAGAAGGAAAGAGCTCCCAAAGGAATGAAAAATCTCAATAATAATTCCGATTTACAATCATTGCAATAAATAGGACTGTAATAATTACCGCGGAATCTTGTTACTTCCAACTTCTTACAAAGTATTAAATAATATTCTGTTACCACGCCTAAGTGTATACGTAGATGAAATAATTGGAGATCACCAATGTTGATTTAGAAGAAATAGATCCACGTTGGACCAGATTTTCTCCTTGTGACAAATTTTGGAGAAGAAATGGGAATACAATGGAATAGTTCAACAGCTATTAATTGATTTTAAGAAAACATATGACTCTATAAAAAGGGAAAAGTTACACAGTATCCTGATACGATTTGGAATTCCGAAAAAAAAATGGTTCAACTAGTGAAGATGTGTCTCAGCGACCCCATAAGCCGAGTACGAATAGGTAACAATATGTCAGATAATTTCAAGATTCGCAACGGATTGAAACAAGGCGATTCCTTGTCACCACCTTTGTTTAACTTTGCGTAAGAATATTCGATTAAAAAAATTAAAAGGGTAAAAAGTTACTATCTTTGAATGGTTTGAATCAACTGTTCGTATACGCGCATGGTGTAGATTTAGTTGGGTACGATATAGATGCACTACAAAGCAACACCGATGTCTTAGTAGAAGCGTGTGATGAGATAGGTCTACAGGTAAATATATATAAAACACAATACATGATAACAAGACGAAACACATGGATTGAAGGAAATAAAAACTTAAGAATTTAGGATGTGGTCATAGAGAATGTAAACAAATATAAATACTTCGGAGCATACGTAACAAACAACAATGAGGTCACGGAAGAAATAAAATGTCACTTAGTACCGGGGAACGCATTTTTCTACTCAGTCCAAAAACTTCTTACATCGCGATTAATATCAAAGAAATTGAAATTGAAAATGTACAGAGCAGTTATTCTGCCGATAATAGTTTACAGTGGTGAAAGTTGCGTACCAGCCTAGCAGATGAACATAAATTATGTGTATTTGAAAATAATTGTTTCAGAAAGATATACGTGCCAAAACGGGACGAGATGACTGGAGAATGGAGGAGACTGCATAATGAAGAACTCCACGGACTATACGGTTCACCAGATGTAAAATGATGAAATTGCGACGACTAAGGGGCAGGCCAAGTGGCTCGGATGGGGGAAAAGCTTAAATTATAGTATATCCTGGTTAGAAGTCCTGATGGAAGGAGACCATTGAGAAGACCAAAACGTCGTTGGGAGGAAAATATTAGAAGAGATTTTCGAGAAGTAGGTGTTCGTGAAGGAACCTGGCTTGATATTGCCCAGGATAGAATCCAATGACGAATGTTTGTAACTCCGGCGATGAACTTGCGAGTTTCTTAAGCCACAGAGTGGGTTAGTTAGTTAGTAACGCATACTATAGCATCAATTCTACATGCATGTAATGTAAGCTGGAATAATATTTTCATCAACCGATATCATATAAAAGAAGACATTAGTACATCCCTGGTGTTTATGAGCAAGGGACGTATGAGGAATATACTGGGGATGTTCTCCGGCTAAGTGAATGTTTACTATACATTTACCGTACTTAACCTGATATTGCTTATTCTTATCATGAAATTTGACACCGTTTTTCACAAAAAAAAACATATTTGTAAACACATTAACTTAGGTCAAAAAAAACAGAAACTTTTTGCTACTAAAATTAATGAAACAGTGCTATAAACGAAAGCACTTTTTCAATGGGCATGTGGTAACCACGCCGTATCTTTGTATTCATCACATATAGATAGATTAGTTCGTTTGAGAAACAAATCAAATTATTTTCTTGGATTAATTATTCAAATAATGATCCAAAATATAAATCATTTTCCATTGAGGGGGCCTCGCCCCGTGTGCCCCTGACAGGCTACACCAACTGAAATATAAATTAAAATACATATTTTTGCCTTATATCCTCCTAAGATGTTCAATTACACCCTTGCTCGATTTCTTTGTTGAGAAGCTGATAACAATGATCAGCTGGACCTCTCAACCTTTTTGGTGTTTATCGGTGCACTTTTAGCATGGATATGCAATTGTTAAAAGGAAACATCTTTTTTTTTTTAATGAAACTAGTATGTTACTAACAGTGTCTTATTCGCCTCTATTATTAATATGTGTTGAAAACCAACCACAGAGCAGTAATGTACAGACATTTGATTATGAAAAACCACGCTTGTAAACTTGAGTTGATGACTAATTTTGGGGGTTCATTTCACAATTTTCACCACGTTGCGGCGTAGAAATTCAGCGTGTTTCCGAACCATAGAGTTCCAAAAGATTGGAAAAATAATTTTAGTGCTTTATACACCCAAGCTCACTAACAGCAAAGCGAATGTGACTTGGAATCCTCGAATAAATTTGCATTTACTTGTCCAAAATTCGTATGCCATAATTTCGCAATGGATACGCAAAATGTGTGCTTGAATAAACTAAGGAGTAAGTAATACATATATGAAACATACGTAGTGTCAATTTAATTTCAATAAGGAAACATCTCTTTGGCAGGTTGGTTGGTGGAGATTACGTATCTCATCTTTACCCTAGTAAAGCAAATTCGTCTAGTCTCGAAATCCTCATTTCGATTTGCATTATCTTCATAGAATTTCTTCGAATCATATATATCCCCTAATGAATGTTTGTTAATAAAATAGGTATATTTCCATATTAAATATATTTATCTTTAGTGTCAATTTTATTTGCTATTTGCAATTTCAATGAAAATTAA
>JAGDQP010055913.1:0-13043 GCA_022664845.1 Lepisma saccharinum
CATACGACGTGCATACAGTATAACTTCCTCCAACTGAACTTTGAAATTCGATTGTTGTGCTGCCATAAGACAGAGTGCATCTTTACTACGACTGAGCTTGACTCGCATGTTAACTTTATTTGGAAGAATTCGATCAAGGGTTGTAATATCGGTGAAAAGGTGACCTAACATTTCAATAGATGCACTACCTGCAATCATTGCACTACGATTTTGAAATCCAACATTGGCATTGGTTAACGTATTAAACTGTCCTGCCGTATCCTTATACCATAACGCCGTTTTCAAATGAGTATTGGTAGCATCTTCCCCATAGTTCAGACTTGTTTCGAAATAGGAACGGTAGGGATAGGTTCCATTCGAAGACGAAATTATTTTATCATTCAAGTAAATATCGACTTCTGAAAACATGGAATGATGGAAAATATTCACAGGTCATTTACAAGCAGCTGCAACGGGAGGTGGTCCTGCTGCAGCTACTTGTAAATTATCTCCATTTCCCCTTACTACTTTACATTTGACATACAGGTAAAGGTGCGAACGATGAATATACTCTGATGTATCTCCAGGAATAACAAATTCAATGGGTCCTTCCGATGTGAGTGTTGAAATAGGTCGATAGTCAACCATACGCGAGGATTCTATTGCAGTTTGTGTCATAGGTACAGATACCAAATCCAAATCCAATCAATGGTACGGCACTCTTTACTACCAGGCGTAAGAAACGACGTGATGATTAACTAAAAATATCTCTTGGTCAAGTACTTGTACGTTTACGACGCTTTACTGGTGGCCCAATACGTGCAGGAGCTCTTCGTTTACGTGCACGTCGTCTACCGCTACCCGTAAGCAACTGATTTAATTTTGTTTCAGCTTTTGTCTTTAAAGCTGATCCTGCTTCGTGTACGCGTGTCTTTACGGATTCTTTTACAGGTCGATTCTGTAACATATCCCCAGCAACTTGAATTCCTGTTTGTAACGCTTGTCGTCCAACGGCTTTGGCACTTTGTTTAATAAATGGCGTTGCAAATCGAAAAAGACCACGAAATAAATTTCCGATTCCGTGACCGCGCTGATAGACGGGTCCTGCAAAATACGGAATTCCGCGTCCGCGATGTACGGCTACTTTCATTGTGGGACACGCGTAAAGTGAAGTGTCACCGTCAATGTTCCGGATGCGAATGGCAAATCACGTCCTGCATGATCCTTTAGCAGGATTTCAATGGTATCGAAACTTAATTTAGACAGTGGAAAATAATGGACGTTTTGAAAAGTATTAGTTTGCACTTTCCCATGATTTGTATCTGTCGTGGCTACAATTCGAAGTAATGTTGCTTTTGTATCACCTACATATTGTGGCTGAATAAGATCCGTGTATACAAACACTTGTTGTGGGTACCCAATGCCTAGGTAGGGTTGTTTTTGTATTGCTCCAAGTTTTAAAATGTTAATGCTAGGTTCAAATCCTAATTGCAGTGCTAACATGGGAGAGAAACGAATAGCTTGAATATTATCGGTGGTTTTGATTTGAATTGTATTGGAATAGGTAAATTCTATCCATGGTGTAATTTTATTGAGTTCATCAAGTAATTGTTGAACGGTTGCATAATATCCAGATGTAATACGGTGTTTTAGTTTTGTTCCGTCCTTTAAATCGAACCAAAAAATATTTTCTTCATCAAGAACATTTTCACATGTGAGTGGAATATGAATTTCACTAAGTCCAACCCTCCACGAAGGATCATTCAATTGAATACGATGATTGAGAATATTACGAAAATGTGTAGGTATATTATTTGTATAAGTTTGTGTACTTGAATTTGAACTTAAGAGTAATGTAAAAATTATCATCAGTACTTTCGGAAATCATGCTTTCTGTTTAAAATGAAGTGTAATGCTTGATGTTCCAAATTGAAATGGCAATTTTTGTCCACGTTCATCTTTTAAGTCTATGTGTAAAGTATCAAAATATGACTTTTCCACTTTCATATACTGAGGTCGTTCAAACATATAGGATTTGATTTCACCGTACTGATACTCGTGCACACTTATTTTTCGAAGTAGTTTTCCAAGGGCAGGCTGAGTCTTGACCACATCAAGACAAACATTAATTTCGGAAGGGATATTATAATTTAAATTGCATGAAAATGGTGCAGGAATGGTTACAATCAATGGCCGCTTACGTCGACTATGTGGAAAATAGTGTATGCTGTGATTCTCCATGTCTGGATCATTACTAAACCCAAGAAGATTTTGTAACGCAGGTGTCATTCCAATTACAAAATGTCGTTTTAGATATCGTCTGTGTTTAATATAGACACGATCACGTGTGTAATCATAATGTAACATACGAGGATCATCGATACCTGTTGCATCATCTTCATCCTCAACAAGAGGAGCGTCATCTACAAGTTCAGATTCAGCATCGTCATCAGTAGCAGTAAGTTCTGCTTCTAATTGTTTATTCAATTGAGTTACTTTAAGTAAATTTTGAAGTATGATTTGTAACCGTTCTTTTTCGTCTTCCTTTTCTTTTGCTTCTTGTAGTGCTTGTTCCTCTTCTTGAGTTTCAATAATTTTTTGAATACTTTCCAGCAATGTCGGTACGGAATCATAATACCCGGGTGGAAATTTAATTTTATATTGTGTTCTTTTTTTGCCTTCCGTTTGAATAATATTTTCTTGCTCTAGCTTAATATTATAAAAACTCCAGGGAATACTAATTCCCGTTAACCCCACCACCCAATTTCCTGTTAAATGTATTGGTTGAACAAGTTTGGTTGTATATGACGCTGTGGTATTATCAAATACATGTAAACTAGCATTCGACGGCAAGGTTACATAAAATTCATTAGCATGCTCGGATGATGTCATGATGCTGACTGAACAGTTCCTCGTCGTACCCAGCTATTCATACTTGGAGGATATCCTAACCATTTCACGTAGACCCATCCTTTTCTTCGTTTTAACACTTTCTCGATAAGGTACGTCTTCTTTTTACTTGTAATAATTTTATGAAGTTCCTGATTGTAAAAGCTTCCCTTGATGGGATCACCATTCCAATCATTGATTTTATACACGACAGGATTACTTTTAATACATTAGTCAACAATAAAAATTTCACGCGAGCATTTGGGTAAATATCCCTTTTCCAATTTATGTTTATATTTACTTACACGAACATAGTCTCCGGATTGTAATTTACATTTTGGTTTGTTTTTGGATTTGTTTCCTTATAGGGTTTGCCAGATTTGGTTTACGTTTGTATCCGAGACGTCAATAGGTGCAACCTTAATTGTGGAATGCGGACTATGATTATAACTGTGTACGAGATTGTCTAATACGCCAATGTACCGGTATGTATTTTCTGCCGTAAAGTACTTGTATATTTTTTTCCTTTAATGTGCGAATAAATCGTTCCACTAGTGCTGCTTTTATTTCCGAATGAACACTGTAATGATTGACACCATACTTTTCAAATATGCGTTTCACGTGCTGGTTATAAAATTCCGTCTCTAAATCCGTTTGACAATGTGCTAATGGTAATTTCAACGATTTTAGAATTTTTGTAATGGCTTCAGCTACAACAGGACCCGTTTTATTTCTGACAGGAATACATATTGCATATCGTGAAAAAGCATCAATTGAACATAAAATGTATCTGTACCCATAATTATACTTTGACACATTTTGCATATCTGCCAAATCCATTTGTAGTAATTCGTTTGGACCACTCACATAATATTGTTTTCGCGGAAATATTTTACGTACGGGAGCATGTAATGTATATGTATCTTGTGGTGCTAACCATTTTTTAAACTTTATTTTTGATGCTGCACTTTTTTGTTGTAATTTTTTAATACTGCCTAGAGATACTGGATCAGAATACGTATAGTACAATTTGGATAACGACATGTTACATTTAATAAAATCTAAAGTTTCTTAGAATGGTATTACGTTTTTTAGCTTTTGTTTTTATTACTTTATGAATAGATGATGATGATTTCTTAAACAAAGCTGAAACTGAACCAAACTGAAAATTAATTAATTCTTTTGGAATATTAATTTCCTGCAATAATTGCTTGAATGTTTGTATGCCAATTGGATTTCGTGGTTTTCGTTTTCTTACTACTTCATTTACAAGATCAATAATATTAGATCCTGGGAGAACAGTATTGTCAATGGTTACTACACCGGATGGATCCCAACTCATGCGATTGGCTGCGTGCACTAGATTTAATAAGACTCCTGTTTTCCGACTGAGAGTTTTAGGAACAGAATCTAAAATCAGCTGAAATAATGGATTTGTAGAAATACTTTTAGTTGTGACATCTGATTCCACGAGAGATAGTGCAATGGGTTGATTTCTTTGTGGAATATGACCCAAGTACCTATGCAAAGCCTGCTGATACATTTTCCATTTTTCCTGTGGCGTTATATCCGTACGTGTTAATACATTTTGCATTTCTTGATCTAAGCGGGTTTGGTGTGCTTCCTGGGATTTTACGGATGATGCTAATTGTGCTGTTGCTTGTTCCGGTACTAAAATCATTTTTTGAAATTGAGACGTTGCCATATTACCGATTGAAAAGACTACCGCCCACTGCACTAAATATTGGTGCCAACAATAACGGTAAAAATGCTTACTGTTGAAAATGTTCACCTTTTTGTAATAATATTTTTCGTCTACGTTTAATACTGGATTTTGCAAGAGACAATGCACGCAACGTCCTTTTATGTCGACGTAATCTTGCTTTCTGATGTGCACTCAGTGGAATGTTTCCATTTATGGTATCTTTTGCTACTTGTGCAATGGTTCGAATAACTGCTCCTGAAGCTTTTTGTAATAATTTTTTTCGTTGCTTTCCCTTACATCTACAAAGAGCACGGAGCTCTTGTTTGTAATGCTTTATGCTCGACATCCTAATGGCAACTGAATGTTGTGGGATTTTGCAGGTCTTTTACATGCGCATACATATTCATGGTTTCGTCGGGAAAAATATTTGTGCGAATTCGTAATGCCTCAGGAATATTTTGCGTTAAATCAAATAGGAGATAACTATGTGGATTTACTGTTGCTTGTTCAAATACACCTACCAGTCCCTTACTATCACGTGGCATAATTTGTCTTGCTAGGTACTCGATTTGTAGTTTATCACGTGGATTCTTAAAAGCTATAAGATACAGACTATTTAAGGAAATATTACGGGAATGCTTGCCTTTTGGAAATAAATTTTGAACAATGAAGATGACAGTTGAACTTTTATGATGGCTGAACTTTGTGAAAAGTTATTTACATCTGCGTTTGTTTCAGACATTAAATCGTCTAAAATAATCAATAAATTCGGTTCAATTTCAAATGTTGCCATGTTGGGAATATCTTGCTGAAATCTAACATTTTCAACAGTAAGATATGGAACAACAGCACCATAGCACCAAACAATTTCCCTGAATTTAGTACTAAACATTATATCTTTAAATTTTAACAGCTTATTAATGAATGTAGTCTTTCCTGATTTTGAAGGGCCACTGACCATGATGGTGCAAGGATGTTGAAACGGCAACATGTTGAATTGAAGTGAGGAGTTGTAATACACATTTTTCTATTTATATTCGCAAGTTTCACTACTACATCGTTAATGTTGTTTGTAACCATAAGGTAAAGTTTTATAGTCGCTGATTGTGATGTCTTGAATTACACGACGTCGTTTACTGGTAGTTACCTGATGAGTCTTGGTTTCGGGTTTTGACACAATTACAAATCCTGGTTTTCTGCGAATATCATTAGGGGAAAAATATTTTTCTTTTCTGTTTTTTCAGTGATCAAGTTGTAAAAATGGTCAAGAGTAATTTGGTCTTTATTTCTATAGTTTAGGGTAATGCCTCTAATTTTCAAAATATCTTTGACTTTACCCGTGGCAATTTCCTGTTTGCGATACGCATAGTTCTTCGGCCCTAAACCAATAAAAAAAATCATTTCCCAACCAACAGGGATTTCATTAGTTAGTTCTCCAAGGTACATCCCAGTTTCCAGAGGCGACTTTTCGTTCTTATTTTGGATATACATGATGCTATCAGTATCCACATACAAAAGGTTATCATACCAAACACTGTCCATCAATTCATACAACCGCAGACGAGCCCATGATGTAATAAATGCTGCCAAACAAACATTCGAAAATAACAATGGTTTATTTTCCTTTTCTTTGTCTTTATAGGTTACAAGACTTTTCCCTCCTATGGGTTTTACTGTTGAAACTTCGTAATTTGGATTAAGCATGATGTTTAAAAATGCGGCACTATCCTCAACAATTTTAGATTCTGGTAAGTCTGTGCGTTGTCCCCATTTGCCATACAGAGAATTCAAAAACAATTTAGCAATATAGCATAGTCCTCTGTTTTTCTCAATCTTGTCATACTTCGTTTGAATATTTTCATGTTGTTCATAGTCTTTGATGTACTGTTGTTTTTGTTGTTGTGATTTACACTCGGCAGGAAATCCACTGGCTTCTTGTTTCATTGCGAGGAAACTTCCCACGTACTTTTCAAATAATCCGGATTTCATTTTAAATTCCCAAACTTCATGAATTTCTTTTACTTGATAACCACGTTTCATACTTTCATGAAGTTCTGGTGTAGCAAAAGTTCCCCTGAATTCCCTTTCTTTTTCTGTATGGTGGCAGTCATTATTATTAGTTTCCTCCATACATGTTCTACACAGACCAAAAAGTAATTTTGAAGTGCATGAAAAAGGCAAAATCGGAAGTTTCAGATCTGTTGGTGGCAGAGTAGTGCAATCTATAAGTCCGTATACGTTCTCTGGTTCTGGAAAATTGTTCTTGTACACCCGTGGCATGCCTACAGGTAGCATTTTCCGCGCCATTACCCACGGATACAGGCTCGTTATATCCAGGTAGTTAATGGATTCATTTTGACCGCATTTATACAGACTACGGAAGCATTCTGTTCTTCCACCTTTAAATGCATGCTTCGGAACCAATCCATCATAAAGATTTGCACATTTTGTCTTAATAAACTGTTGTATGTTCTTGTTTTGCTTCACTTCTTTATCCCATTCGCATTCCCATATTTCGATGAAAGTTGTGTTTTTCAAACTTCGCATATATTCTGCCTTTTTCACGGTACGATCATACCGTTGTTCAAGACTTTCTCCACCATCTAATGAAGTATGGCGGAGGCTAGGATAACACTGTGGATGGTCATGAAAGAAGCACCCATTGAATTCTGCGATAGTTACTTCTCCAGTCTGTTCATCTTTATAGTATCCGTCTACTTTGTAGGGACATACTTTTTGCTCTCCACCATTAGCACTATGTTTGATTTTTTACCGGTAGTATGTGTGAAATACTCTAGCCATTGCAAAGCCTTTTTACTTTGCTTGTCCCGGTGCTGGAATCCCAAAGGTGGCAAGATGGCTGTACTACTTTCTTCCAAATATAAGGTGCGAAAAACACGAATAGCCAGACTGGCTATAGTTGGACTGCTTAAAAACACTTTATTCCCCCTGTTTTTTCCTCAATAATATTTGAAAATTTGACAACGGCCTGTGTTAACAATAATACGTCGTTCTTACAGTAGCTAATGACCTCTTTTTGCATAGTAAATTTATAGTTTGGATCTTTCTTACATGCATCATGCCATGCCATTAATGGTTTAGCATCATCTTCAGATTTGTTTTCAACGTCAAATCATTTAGGATCTGGAATGGGACCATCATAACTTTCATTTTGTTTAGTATTAAACATGTAGGGGAACTCGCCTTTCTTTAAGTTGGGATCAAGACCTAATGTTTTCGGCAAATTACTCAGTTTGTTGTTCATGTAAAGTAACGTATCTCTAAAAATAATACGTTCATTTAAGGTCATTTGAACAATTTTCTGACCATTCATAATACACTGTATATTTTTTCCATGTGCTTGGTCTTCAATCAAGTTTCTCGCAGCCAGTATCATGTCAAAACCCGATCCGTTGTGTGAAAGACACTCTACCTTCTGAAAATTAGGTCTGGCAATTAATACATGTTTTATAAAGTCACCCATCGTCTTGAAGATAAAGTCTCTAGTATGACCATTGTTTGGATCGCCGCAATTATCACATGGAACATCTGCATTTGTCTCATTCCAGCATTGATTACATCGATGGGATGCACAAACCAAGTTCACTTCATGTTCCCTCTCCCCTTTTTCATTAGCGTCTAGTAACTGAGTTTCACAATCAAATACAATCACCAGATATCTATCATATTGTTCTTTCTTTAGAGGTTGTACATAACAGTCATGACCAGGTAAAGCAAATCTTTCACACAAGGAACAATAAATTTCTCCACAAACATGTTGCTGTTTTCGGCGACGACAACGCATATTTGCAAGTCTGTGACAAGTTCCACATTCTTGCACATCTTGGCACAAGGATCTATTAGTATTTTTTGACGGAACTCTATGATTAAGTAAACAATTCAATGAAGGAAACATTCTACGGCAACCCTTACACGGAAATCGACCTTTTTCTTCCTCTGTCCTTTCTTCCTCTATCTTTTTCTTCATTTAACGTTTGACAATACGAACTTTTTAATTCGCATTTATGATATTTAGGGTCGTTGTACCCTTGTAAACAATATGGACAGTACTTATGTACTATTAAGTATTTTCTAATGGAAGGAATTACACTGTAGTGATGATTCTGAAAATCGATAAACAACTGTTTTGGAGCAGCAAGTCCACTATACACTTTAATAATTTGTCTTGTGTTAGGATTTATCTCATAAACTACAATCTGGTAGTTTGGCAATAATTGTTCCTGGAACATGTGAACTTCTCTGTTTGTACAACCATTAATTGTTTCGATGTCAACATTTGCTTTACGACACAACTCTTTGGCCCTATCAATCCACATATTTGGATGTCGTTTTGTATTTTGCAAAGCTTGTACTAACTAACGATTGTTCTCTGCTTTTGCTTGAGCCAAAATTAAACTTTTGGGAAGACAATAAATATCGTTGGGAACCTGAATTGTACCAGCCAAAAGAAACAGCCCCTTGTCTACTAATTTATTTGTGCGTCTATTACCTACGCCCAGGCCAAATCGAGGATCAATCCAGTGCACTTTAATTTTCAATGCCCCCATTAGATAACTCTCATTGGAATTGAGAACATTTTCTAATGTTTCTAAAATGACTTCAGGAGTCAGTTGATCTCTCAATCGCCAAGAAACGAAAACGGGACTGTTTGTGGTGGAATGTTCAGTATCGATGGTTAAGCCTGCGTAAGCATATTCGGGAATTCCTGCTAGAATATGTCTTGTGGCAAACTCAAACAATCTATTTACATATTCTTCAGGGTCGACAATTGAAACTTGGTTTGTGTTTCCCAAAATTATTTCTCTCCCATGAAGGCCGAAATGGGCAAATTTTCTTTCACTGCTGAATAGAATGGTAAAATCTTGTGGTGGTTCATTTCCACTTCCACACATATTTTCTGTAGGTGTCCATGTTTTCCAAACTGGAGGTGCAACGCCATTCTTTCTACTTAACTTTTTCAGTGCTTCTTCTTCTATAGTATTAGGAGTAACATTACCGAAAAAATACTGAACAACAGAAGATGCATTACTTGACGACCCTGCTTCAACACGTATGTTACGTTGTTGATCGTATACTTCAGCTGTAGGTGATTTGTCGGGTTTGAATGCATACCTTGTTCTGCGTTCAATAGCATACACAACTCCTCCGCTGAAGGCGGCGTACAGAGGTTCACATTACTAAAATCCTGACTTTTATTTTCTTCCTTTGGTGCTACTTGTCTAATGGTACGATTAAGTACATCATATTCAAAAGTTAGAGGATAGTTTGAATTTTGCGGTACAATGCCATTATTATTTTGATTACATGCTGAAACAGGGACAATAGGTGGTGGGAACATACCGTTAAGTGCAGGACTAACACTACCAAGTAAGTCAGGTAAGATTCCATTTCTCCTACCATCTACTTCATCTAACAAGTCAATTGCTGTGTATATTGCACTAGCCATTGAACTATTGCTTTCTTCTTCCATTGGAATGGAGGGGGGAGTAATTGGAGGAAAATCAAATATTTCCATCATCCCATTTTGATGAAGTTCCCTTATTGGCGATCGCGGTAAAATAATTTCATCGAATTCATGCACAGGAGTTACCATTTCACTATTGGAAATATCCATATTACCCTGTTCCCCATTACGCTGAAATTGACAATCATTTAGTGGCGGAATTACAGGTTGTATTTCACTTTCCTCTTGCGCCTGTTCCTGATATTGAATTAAGTTTCCATGATTGAAATTCAACTCAGTATCAGTGTTCAACGCAAATGGTAAGGGAAGCATGCTTTCTAATTCCACCATTAAATGATAAGCATACTCAAAGCCAAATAATTTAAAAAGAGGAGCAGAATCAAACATATCTAAGTCAATTTGGCGTTGATACCATAGTTCATGAAATCGATCTTGCAGCGCTTGAATTACCCCTTCATATTTCCGGGGAGCTGAATTATACAATGTCAAAACATCCCCCACTTAGCGACATAAGCTAATGCACTCCTCTATACGATCCCAGAAAGTATCAATAAGGTACAAAGTAAATTCTCTACTTACAAGATCTCTTTCTGGGCGAAAACCGCAGCTATAGGCGTAACAAATATCGCGCCAAAGGGCCACCATGGTGTTTCCATCAAGAATTTGTTTATTTATCCAGTGGGTCAAAATGTTCTCTAGGGGATTCATGTTTGTCTTCTACCTAAAATATAAAATAAACAGCGTGCTTAAAATGATGTTCTCACAATCGTGCTCTAAACGCAACTAAGAAAAATTATTTGTTCAATCTTAAATATTTTTAACATATAGTACTGGTATTTGCAAAACAAAGTATTTAAATGAAAAGAATGTTTCTGCAAACGATCAATAAAATTTTAAAAAGTCATGTACTAATAATATTTCATTTCCACATGCAGTAGTGTTATGTAAAATTGCTTTCCTACATAATGTAAGAGTTTGTGTTCAGGACAAATTATTATTACAAGATAAACTAATAGTAGTTTGTCATTGTTTTTTTATCATCAGTTTGTTCTTAAAAATTAATAATTATGTATTTTAATCAAAACACATACTTTTTGCCATCACTTTTACTGAACACGCTTCTTTCTTTATTCATTTACAATAAATTGAGAAAAACATTATATATTTTATCTTAAGGAAAATGTTGAACCACTATCATGACTACAAACTTTCCCTAATATTTATGGCACTTGTAGAACATCGAGGGCCTGTTAGATTTTAATTTTATTTCCAACATTTGTTCGACGCTCAATTTGTTCATGTAATATACAAAAACATTAACAAAAATAGCACTTACCCTGCCAAAGCAACAAACACCAGCAACAACAAGTTCCAATGTAACAGATTCACCTTCTGTTTCTACAACGACAATAGGTTCCCTAAGTTGTCTGAATGATTCAATTGTTATTAATTTGAATGTCAAACTTCATCTTCACAGCATATGAGTGTCAATATGTAAAGAATAATAATAAAACTATTTTAACTCTACAATACTTAAATGCATTTAATCAACAACATTAAAAACTCACGTGTGCTAAACAATGTTAGTATGCGTAATAATTTATCTTTGTACCAAAATTTCACCTCTTTCGCTTAAATACTATACAAAATTATTTTTCAGTACCACTAATCGAATATCAAGGAACGTTTTTCTGAAGGTTACGAATTTTTCCGACTTCCGGAAATGAGTATTCCGAAAATGACTTTATCCGGAAATTCCGGAATACGGACCATCTTTTGTATATTTACGCATTGGCTTTCTTAACGGACACTAGTGCAAACTCGATGCTTCTATGCCTCTCCGTTCAAAAGTTACACCACCCTAAAATTTGTTGACTGAATTTTTTTCACAAATCCGAAAATTAACACATTACTGTCTTTACAAGCCATAAAATCGGTTCTAGTGGTACTTTTTTAATGATTTTTTTTCAGTACCACTAACCAAATGTCAAGGAACATTTTATTTTAATTAACCTTGCGAATTTTTCCGACATCCGAAAATGACTTTATCCGGAAATTCCGGAATCTGGACCATCTTTTGTATATTTACGCGCTAATTTTTTTAATGGACACTAGTGCAAACCTGAAGCTTCTATGTCTCTTCGTTCAAAAGTTACACCGCCCTAAAGTTTGTTGACTTTGAATTTTTTCAGAAATCCGAAAATTAACACATTACTGTCTTTACAAGCCATAAAATCGGTTCTAGTGGTCCTTTTTCCATGATTTTTTTCAGTACCACTAACCAAATGTAAAGAAACATTTTTCTGAAGCTCGCGAATTTTTCCGACTTCCGGAAATGACTATTCCAAAAACGACTTTATCCGGAAATTCCGGAATCCGAACCATCTTTTGTATATTTACGCGTTGATTTTTTCAATGGACACTAGTAGAAACCTGCTGCTTCTACGTTCCTTCATTCCAAAATTATAATCTATTCATCTTTCTTACTTTTCGATCACATTAGAAAATTTCTGCTACACGTTTAAACTAAATAACCATAAACTATAATATACATTCCTTTTACAAAGGAAACTGATCAGAGTGGTTATTAACAAGCTTTCAGAAAGTATAGTTTAACTATAAATCTATAATAATTCTTTGCAAAGTAGGCTCCTAAACAAATATTTAATTCAGCGTTCACACGGTTTAACTTGTCAACCACCCTGAGGTTCAACAAACCATGGGCTTTGCATTTATCCAGTTAAATACATTATTTTATTCTTTACTTTAAACTTTATTTTTATATGGCCCAATTTTAGTAACTTTGGACTTCGGCCCGTCACGATTTGCCTTTAGCTGTTAAGTGTTAAAATCCACACCCATGCCCCTGACGGGACTCGAACCCGAGACCGTTGAGTCGATAGCCTACCGCCGGAGACCGCTCGACCACCCGGCCGGCTTTTATTCTTTACAATTGTAACACTAGTTTCCCTCGTACCACTTTTT
>JAGDQP010055914.1:0-13043 GCA_022664845.1 Lepisma saccharinum
ACAAAGAGGTTTTATTATTCAAGATATATATATCATATTAGAGGTCCCGTTACAATATCTACCTAAAGTTTATGGCGTTGTCTCCTATCAACAACATCTCTAACTTTTTCTACAAGCACCATGGATACCTGATATTGCCAAGAACAATGGTACTTTACTTCAATTTATTCAAACAGCAGCAACTAACTCTCGCCTTCCACATTCAACTTCGATTGGCCGTACACTACATCCGGTTTGGTGGGATATTTCATGTCAGGGAAAAACCAACAAACTTAGAAACGTTTGTGCTCAATATCGGAAACATCAAGATCTATGGACTCCAAACTAATAATCACCTCTGGTTTAAATTAAAACAACGTCAATGCTGGCATAAGTTCTTTCAGAATATTAATAGTCCAACTACTTTACAAGTACGTTGGAAATTTGCACGAAAATTTGCCCGTAGCTCTTCTTCTATCATGTACCCGGACACCTACCTCGGTACAGATTGGGTACAGCAATTTCACATCTCGCTCGCTCCTGCTTGGGCTAAGTCTAATTATACAAATATTCTTGCCTCTACGTATATTTCCGATGAGTTTGTAGATACTCCCTTCAATTATCACGAGTTACAACTTGCATTGCGTGCGCGACGCTCTACCAGTGCTGGTTTGGATAGCATTCAATATCACCATCTGCAAAATCTTCCGGACATTGGACATCGTTTTCACCTCCACTTCTACAACAAGATCTACTCTAGTGGCGATGTACCGGACACGTGGAAACAATATATAGTAGTACCTATCCTCAATCAATCAAAAACCCCAGGGCTTTCTGCCAACTATCGACCTATTGTGATAGCATCCTGTATCATGAAGATATTCGAGTGATTGGTACTAAATCTGATACAATGGTGGTCTGAACATTCCAATCTACTACCGGCAACTCAACCAGCTTTTCGATGCGCCTGATCTGTCCATGGCTGTTTAGCACTCTTCATCACGGATATCTGGAATGGTACGTATTCTCCAACGTAAATGTGCCTACGCTGTTTCCTCCAGACATATCCGAGACGCTCTTCCGACCATGAGTAATAATATTCTCCAAGATTATTTGCAGTAGCACTTTCCGGCATATTTTCAAGTATACATAGACGCTTCTAAACTTAATACTGGAAACACAGGAGCAGCATATCATATACCGTTTTTTCTTGTAAATGCATCTTGTCGATTGCCCTCCAACAAACTATATACTGAAACATAACTTTTCACCAGTGTGTGTTATAAGTGACAGTGCCAGCATTCTTACAGCCCTTGAGGCAAATCCGTGCACTTCCCATCCGTCTTGGGCTTTACTCAACGTTAAGCAACTTCTCTACGCAGCACAATTAGCTGGTTTACATATTCTATAATATGGACTCCAAGTTATAAAGACATTTCAGGGAACATTTATGCTGATGACGTGGCAAAACAAGGTGTCATATCTCCGCATATCCTTTCAATTGCTCTACCGTATACTCGTTATCACACCAATCTTCGTCAACTACTACACCAGTATCTTCAAGAATACCAGCACAAATAAACTTTTCAAAGTACACATTTTTTATGCCAATATTCAACCTAATTATCCCTATGAAAGCCATTGGAAAACACGGCCCATGATCAAAACGTTAACTATATGGTATCTTCGTATTCCACTAAATATGGCGATTACACCTATAAGATGCTATTATTATCATCTACAGAATATTGCAGAATGCTCTTGTGGCTCACCTGAAGTTACTTTGGATCATCTTCTTTGGACTTACATCTTATACCAGAACGGTAGGGATATACTTTACCAAACCATACTAAATAAGTGTTTTACAGGACCTTTCAATATCTCCATGATTGCCTCTTTAAATAACTGGGATATTTGGCAACATCTTTTTGTTTGTTTTTGCATGCAATTCAACTTCAACTTTGACTTAATGTTCTGGTTGCAACGAATCTGATCTCACTTGCTATCTATACCGGTGCTAATTTAACAGGACATTCGTAACTTCTCTCTATAACTTTGCAATGGTTAACATTTCTCTTATTATATTCAATACTTATTACTTTCAACTCAATATCCAGCATGTAATCAAATTTCCTAAAATCATACTCTAACCTCCTTATCAGGGTGATTCACTTTAGATGGGAATATTTCTTAGACTAGAAATTTCTAAAAAAAAGTTAGGTGACCTTGAATGGAATGGAATGGGCTCATGATGTCTTCGTAGGGTCTTATATGCTGAAGCAAGGCACCGATGGATAGGTACCCGCCTTGACTTTGTCTCCGATAGCGGTTTTCTAAGCTATCGTTGTGCCCTTGTCTGTGGATAATGTAAGCTTTTCTCCCGGTTATGTTAAATTATCCTTTTAAGTTAAATATATGGGCTGCGGTGGCAGAGCGCCACCTGCCTCCTGTCTGCTTTTAGATCTGCCTGCTTCTGGAGAGAGCATATTACACTACCTCGTCAGTTTTCGATGGTAACGAACTAACACTTAAAGGATTT
The DNA here is from genome assembly GCA_022664845.1 of Lepisma saccharinum. NCBI lineage: Eukaryota > Metazoa > Arthropoda > Insecta > Zygentoma > Lepismatidae > Lepisma > Lepisma saccharinum. Next base: position 2,519 of record JAGDQP010055914.1, read on the forward strand.
AAATTTGGTAACGCTTTTCATCCGGCAGTCCTTTGGTGCTTTCTACATAGTGAAAACCGTTTCTACTAGTGGCTACAGGTATTGACATTTTATTGGCACTGTTGTAGTTAAGTAATTGTGCATAAGGAAAAGGTTTAGAATCTGCAACTTTAGATATAGTTCCTGTTATACTAATCAAAAGAAAGATAGCAAAGAAGAAATGGAACGATAGAAGGACAGGAAGAAAGGGTAGGAAGAGTTGGTGGTGGTTGACAGTTGACAGTATAACACATGTTGAGAAAATCGTGCACCCTCGACCACTATTGTAATTGTTTCTGCGTGGGTACTAAGAGAGGGAAGGTGAAGTGAGTAGGGAGAAATAGATAGCGGATATATTGAGCCGGGGTTGGAGAGACAGGGTATAAAGAGAAATTGCGCTCATAATATCCAACTTGCTGTTGTATAGATTTACCATATCTATACTGAAAAGGTCATTTATGGTGATATTAACTTCTACCTGGAGAAATACTAATACTACGCTTGCGTATTTGCAAAGACACATGAAAAACCTTTATCAAACCTTATTTATAGAGTAACAGTATTCTGTCATTTAATTTGAACGTTATCAGGAAATACTAACAGTAGAATATGCAACCCGCCTATATGATGTAGAAAGAACGTTTAGTGCAACAAAACTGGACTTTCAAATAAAATAGAACGTATAACTGAGTTTTGGAAGAAGGAAATCTAGTCTGTGTGAATTTCATCGTATTAACACATAGGACGAGGCATACTGTAACAACACTTAATAAGAAAGGATAGAAAATTTGATAAGATACTACACAACACAGTATACACATATTTATACATAATACACATGACTAGTGGGAAAATGAATAGCACAGCTATCACCAATAATGTAATATAGCTGATGAAAGCTAAGATAAAAAATGAGACAATCTTTAAATCGTTAATTACACTTCACTTGCACTTTCCTAATTTCTTCACTGCAGTAGTCTCTCCAAATTCTTTCTGGAATCAATGTAATGTTTATTGTTGTCAATTACTACGACTATCCTGTCGTCTGACGTAAAACAGTTTCTCGGGCCGTATCCTTCTTTTACCTTGATTCTCCTGACACTTAGAAACTCAATAATAACAATGTTGATATTCTGCAACTTTCTTTTCGATTTCCAAACTGAGTCCCTATCCTGATAGGGCACGCATAAGAGCACGTTATCCTTGTAACACATCCGATGCAGTATGCCGACGGTCTTTATCTCCGATTTAGTGACATCTATTAAACTTTGCTGGGTCCAGGGTTATGTCGAGTTAGTTTGAAAAAATCTCAAGAGCAAGCTTCAGTGAATCCCCATTTTGATACTCTGGCAAGCCTTGAAGCAGCAAGCAGTTTCTGCGACTGTATTGTTCCAGATTGTCTATCCAGTCATCATGGATTGATATGACATTGTTCACTTCCTTGATGTCTTCTCACAGACTCACTAATTCGTTCTTGATCTCTTCAAGAGCTAAAGCAGGCTCAGTAAGTTAGCCTGAGAGAATGCACAACTACGATTTCTCGCTGGTTCATTAGCGGCAGTATACTTGGGGGATATCAATGCTTTGGAGAGTTTTTGGTATATTTCACTCACTAACAGATCAACTTTCTTACATCGTTCACTAAGATTTATAACATTTTTCACTTTTCTATTACTTGAAGCCATAATAATGAAGTTGGTAACGCTGATCAAAGAGAAAATGTGATAAGTCGACTTTCGTTGTTCCGCTAACGTACGAAAATTTTAACTTGTCACTATCTCCATTGCTCTCCTCATTTTGTCAACCAGGAAATTAATCTGAAGAGTAAATTCTCTGGCATTGAAACGCCATCGCTCATCATTTAATATGAGGAAGCAAGAACATAAACCCTAGAAGTGCGTTTTTACTAGACTACATAGTAGGTAACAACCTATTAATACAAAATGTAGGAAACTAACCAACGTTCATGAATCGAACCCCTAAAAGTGGTTCTAGATTATAAAATGACTACATAGCATATGAGCTCATTAGTTTAAAAAAAATTATTGTATCTGACATGCCATCACTATCAGATCATAGGCACATCTACTTAGAATTAGATGCAACCTCTTAAACAGCTTACCTCATAAATAAAAGAAGAACTGACTGGTACTCTTATAAATTAAACTGTCGGCCATGCTGGGATCAATAAATGGAAAAGCTAAAAACTTCTTTGGAAACGTCAGCACGGTATACTTTATCAGTGAAACCATGCTAGAGGCATATCGGAACAACTGTCCTCCACAAATGGTCTGGACCTATTTGGTGGACTAGACAACCAGAAGGCAAAAACGAGGCGCAGCAGAAGTCTTTTCAACATAGCTAAGTGAGGCGTATGCCCGAACAAACATCTATGTGGCATTTTGGTGTAAGTGGGTTTATTTACGAATCAAAGCTCTGTGATGTGTTCTTGATATGTGTTTGTACTTGGATTGACCGTAATGCAACAAGTAGCCTCAGTATTCAAAAAGCCACGTTATTTGCTCTTTCCGTGAGTACGCGCACACTTAAACAGTATAGATGGGCAAAACATAGCGCAACAGCTAATTTTAAATTTGTACTTTGATTAAATTGCTATCACTACGACGACTGATGAAAGTTGCACCTGCTTCTACTGCTACTTTTTCCCGAACTTCACGAAGGTTATAGACAACAACAGACCGATGAAAAAAGCAGGTGCAAGTGTAACGCGTTGCTTGCGATCTAGAATCCTGACAGATTGGAATTATAGTAAAATGAGCCTTTTACATAATATTCGAAATATTGCAGATCCAAGTGATACAGACAAGGACCGACAAAACGCTAGGGCCAGAGAATATTTTTCTATAATTCCCCTATAAAATTATAAATCTCTGAAATTCTATCCTATGATTGGGAGAATGATGTAAAGTATGGTTAAATGAAATTCTTATTTATCTCGATTCCTCGAGATAGAATGAACACAATAACTTTATTAAGTTTAAAATATATCTTACACTCCTCGAGCGTTTCGATGATGAATCAATTGTAATTACACATTGATTCTACTGATAATTGCGATTCTTCTTATAGGATTTACCATCTACATTAAGAACACCAATGTTTAAAAATAAAATATATATCCAATATAGATAAATATCTTTTCTCAAATTGAATTAGAAAGTTTCTGATCCACAATTGAAATAACTGAACTAGTTCAAATAGAGGCTAGTTCAAACCAATTGTTTGACACAACCCTGGTGGTAAAACGCTGCCGTCAAAGACGTTAGGTTCTTTCTCCCTAACTCTAAAACTATGTCCTGGTTGATCGCCTGGAAGACCTAACTAGACAAGAATACTATGCTCAGGCCTACGCTGATGATATTGTAATCCGAGTACAAGTAAATTTTTTCAAACTGTTTCAGAGGTCATGAATAATGGTTAGAAACGTGTCAGTGATTGATGCTCAAAGGAAGGCCTCAATGTCAATTCTAAGGAAACAATTAATTGTTCCATTTACCAGAAACAGAATGATTAATTGTCTGGTTAGAATTAATAAGTCTGGAATTATAATAAACACTGCATAGTCGCTGAAATATCTATGAATCTGAAACTGACCTGGAACTTCCATTTAGATTAAGTAACACACAAGGCCACTTATTGACACCAGATGCCTTCTGGGAGCGAAATGGGGCCTAAACCCGTACATTAGCACCGTACATGGGCTATGCGGTGAAGTGGTAAAACCACAGGTGACGTATAGTTCGGTGGTGGTGTGACCCAAAATTCTACAGATTACAGCTCGGAACAAGCTTGTGAGCTATCAAAGACTCGCAAGAAAAAATATTATTAGGACATTTAGATGTACTCCGTCTACAGCTCTGAAATCCATTTTAAAAGTGCCACTGTTTATGCATATTATAAAGAGGCAAAAATGGCAGATACAGAGTCAAAGTGACAGGAAACTGAGACAAAAACTCCGGAGCAGAGGATATACCTCCATTACCTACAAATTGACAGATAATCCAATAACAGCATTGCTTCCTGACTATACAGCTTCAAATTATACATTTCAGCAACTATGTATCTGATCGCGAGATTGTCTGATCTTTTATACTGATGGATCTCACTCTGAAGACAACACAGGAGCCGGAATATTTGGAACCCAGCCCAAAACAGATTATGCTAACTTCTGAATAAGGATTTTACTCACTAGAAGTTAGTTTAACGCCATACTATCCTGTAGTTACCTAACGATTTTTCCCTATTAATGGTAAATATTTTTTGTAGTTAGAACAATCAATCGGTATTACCAGCATATACTCAGAAACAGTCCCTGATTTCGAAAGGTTATAACTTTAATACCAAAAGTACTATTCTGCTCAAACTTTCACAATATTTACTTAAACTCAAAACGTTTTGGGTGATGTTGATTGGAATTACATATACTTGATGTGCGCGATACCTGTTACGCGGGAATCACCAAGATGGTAATCCAGCTCCAACCACACGCTGTGAAGCGTATCCGGTGTGATCGAGTTGACTGCTGCACTGATGCCTTCCCGAAAACCATTCATTGTCGTGTGTAGTGGACGTACACATAGCATCTGGTTTTTCACAAACCCCAAACAGGTTGCGGCAGATTGCTACGACAACCTCCAAAAGCGATCGATAGGACGAAATGGACCAAAAGACCAAAATCTTTGCAAGTGACCCCCACGACCTCCGGATCTGACCGTTTGTGACCTTTTCCTTTGGTGTTCGTGAAGGACCAGCTCTATGTACGTCCACTACCCACAACAATTAATGATCTTCGGGAACGTATCAGTGCAGCTCGATCACACCGGATACGCTTCGTAGCATTTGGTTGTGACTGAATTACCTTCTCTATGCTTCCCGCATAACAGGTGACGCGCACATCAAGTGTACGTAAATCAAGAACCACCATCAAAAGCTTTTCGAGTTTATGTAAATATTGTGAAAGTTTGAGCAGAATAGTACTTTTGGTATTAAAGTTATACCCTTTCGATATCAGGGACTGTTTTTGTGCTCATCCTATATAATAACCAGTACTTCAAAATACTTATCCAGCTTAGTTTCACTTACATCCTTCTTCCGACGGTTGATGAACAATAACATAAAATCTGAACGTCCACTGGAGTCGTATTGCAATGAGAAGATCTGGTAGTTCGTTCCTGATAAAGGTATATACATTAGCTTCCTGCGTTGGAATACTTGCAGCAGATGTGTGTGGAAAAGGCAGTACCCAAAATAATAAAAATATTCTTTTCATCTCAATCTTCATATTGTGAATTAATATATATCTGTTATAAGAAAAGAAAGATAACATTGAGGTTAAATTCAACTTTACTTTCATTAGAATTAGTACAGAATCTGTAAATTAATAAAATAATGAATGCCATAAATATATCATGTTACACTCATGTTGGTGTAACATTTTATTAACGAAAAAATATAAAAATAGTAAACCATAAAGCAATTCCTGTTCAGTGCTTCTGAAGTTGGCTTCAATAAATAAAAGCAATATAAGGTAACTACATGCTTACTACCTTTAACTATTTAATTGTTTACGCACATGCACATGGGCAGCCATTCATAAAGTTGCGAGGCCGAATGGGCATGGATGTTAGTGGATTTTAAACTCATTGCATTCATATATCATCGTGACGAATCGAAGTCCATAGATATTAAAATGTCCTATTTAAATTCTGATTACAATTTTATAAACATACAAGAAGAAAAATATAAATAACATGTTCAATATCGACAAAATGATAAGCATTTACAAATAAAATTTGTATATTTGAGCCCTAGGACTCCTTTCACAGTCATACATATATCCGCACTGCGCAGTTCCGATGCGGGTTGTTTATTGTTTAAAAAATCTTTTCACAGTCGTGTGTACTCCATAAAGTTTAAAACTCATAACATTGTTATCTTTTCACTGTCACGGTGTAGCCACAACTTACGATTTTTCAGAACATTTTCTAATATTTTGAAGACGTACGGAAAATAAGATTTTATGACCATATCTTCCGTTTTTTCGAAGTCGAAGCAAATAAATATAATTTTATATATATATATATATATATATATATAACAGCCATATTCAATCCACTAGTGGATGAGGCCTCTCCCCAAAAACACCAACACAGGTACCAAATGAAGATCTTGAGGCAGCAATTGAAGCGAACAGTGGCCAGACATGTGAGGAACTAGGAATATAATTCAGTGTGAGTGGAGAAACCATTCGGCAGCACCTCCATCAACTTGGGAAGCACTACAAGTTGGGTCGATGGGTCCCACATGATTTGACTCCGGACCAGAAGGCAACGCGACCAGTCACTTATGTTTCTTTGCTGTCTCGTGTGAGGAAGGAGCCATTTCTGGACAGGGTGTTTACATGTGATGAGAAGTGGGTCCTGTACGAAGCTCCACGGCCCCGTCATCATTGGTTAGCATCCCATGAACCGGTTCCAAAACAGCCGAAACCAGCACTGCACCAGAAGAAGGTACTCCTGTGTGTTTGGTGGACTGCTCGCGGCATCGTGCATCGGGAACTGCTACCAGTTGGTCCGAGCATCAATGCAACTGTGTACTGTCAGCAGTTGAGCCGTGTTCAAGAAAAACTCAAAGCTCTGAATGGCAAAAGGGTTCTCCTGTTACAGGACAACGCTAAGCTCCACGTGGTAGGATGACCCGGGACACCATTCTACGCCTTGGATGGGAAACACTATTGCATCCGCCATACTCCCCAGACATTGCACCGTCCGATTTTCACCTGTTCCATTCCTTAGACAATCACCTTAGAGGACGCCAGTTCAAATGGTTCAAAATGTACTTGATATCTTCTTCGCTTCACGGCCCACCAGTTCTACCGCGATGGAATCCATGGCCTTCCAGAACGTTGGCAGAAGGTCGTCGATGCTGATGGGGACTATTTTTGATCTTCCAGGTACGTCTTAGGCAACATATCGATGTTCGAAGGTGGTGGGTGAAAAAGCGACAGAACTTTCTTGCTTACCTTTATATATATACAGTATATATATATATATATATATATATATATATATATATATATATATATATATATTAGAATAAAGAACTCCATGATAAAAAATATTGAAATATGGTTTTAAAATATATAAATATATGAATACAATTAGTAATAAAAGTCGTAAATAACAATTGAATTTAAACAAAATTTGAATAATATCTTTTAAAAAAAATCTTTAAAGCAGGAAAAACTCATCTAATGCCTTCCCAGGAGGCAACGTACCAAGAATAGAAGATACATTCTCTCGCTGAATTGCGATACTGAGGCGCTGGATTAGGAAGGTGGTCGCGTGAGCATCACCTGAAACGATCTGTATTCGCCGACCAACTTCTTTAATAAAATTAAGACCTGCCGTGCCCCAAGTACCACTTGATTCAATTGCGATCGCAACAAAAATATACTGTGCAAGTAGATTTTCGATTTTTATCGGCCTCTCTACGAATAGCAGCACCACCCGCTTTCAAAGAAGAATGAGTAACATTTGAAATGGAGAAAGTATCAACGCAGGTGAAATCCCATAATAGAGGTCTTCCTCTTTTCCATGGAACTAGTGTTATTCCATCAGGTCTTTTACCGTCGGAGCGGCTACAGCCAGATGGTTCTCGTACCGATGGTACATTAGCAGAAACTAGAGCTCTGAGGATGACATCATTGACACTAGAATGACGCATGTGTCTACCAGCACTCCTGATACAGGAGAGACCGTGAAGGCCCCGTTGATCCACGAATGGTCCACAGGCTGGACAACGATGAGGTACACAGACGTCTATTCCTAAACGTAAGTCAACAGCAACCCAGAAGCTTTCATTCGAAAGATGTAGACCAAGAGGAGACGGCAAAGCTTGGAGCCAAGCACCGGACTCAGGTGAATACGCTGCTAGTAGCCTGGCTTTATCTTCAAGACAAGTAGCGGATTGTAGTAACTGCGATTGTGTACGTTTGATGATAGGATCGTCCCAAGAAGACTGAGAGCTATTGACATCCAAAGGAGGAGAATTTAATCCACTTAACGTAGACCATTTTGCTGAACAATCCTGAATAGAGGCGTCCGGGTTAAGGTAAAGGCCCAGTGGAAGGATAGACTCAACGAGACGACGAGAGACATGGAAAGACGCTAAAAAGGACGGAAGCGCCAAATCCATGGCCCGACGAATGCCAAGTCCACCTGACCGAACGGGCAGGGTAGCCTGTAACCAAGCCTTGATACTCAAAGAACAATTAAGGATCGATTCGAGGCCTGCCTGTAAAACACAATCGTAATTCTGTAACAAGGACTCTTCCCTCCAAGAAGGAGAACAACGTAAAAAGTACATTAATCGGGGGATGCAAAAGGAAGCACGAAGCAGATAGAATGCTGAATGTGCTGAAATCGAAGATAAGCGGGAAAAGAAAAATTCAAGCTTAGAAATCTTCTCAATCAGTAGACTGCGTAGGGCCTCGGTAGAGATGGCGGAGCCAAGTAGATATGTTGAAGCAGAAGTCATAAATCGTATTCCAGGAGCCAAGTCCATGAATCTTGAATAAAGAGCATCGTTCTGGTCTTGCGGAACATTTAGAAAACTAACTTCACACTTCGAAAAATTCAGATGTAAGCCAATTTTTGAAGATGTATCTCGAATGTTAAATAAGGTAGAAAGAACTAGGTCTGGATCGTCCGCGATAGTGCCATCATCTAAATACCATAAGTTCAATTCGGTTGTTATAGAATTGACAATAGATTATAGTGTAATCGCAAAAAGAGCAGGACCGAGGGGATCACCCTGTTGGACTCCACGTTGAGATAAAATGATATCATCACCCAGAAAGAGATCACTAGATTGAGAATAATACTGAAAAAGATAATGATAAATCAACGGGAAACCTTTTTGAATCACCTTTAACATGGCATCGCGATTTAATTCGTTGAAGGCATTGCGAAAATCAAGCTTTACGACGGCATTTGGACGAGGATGATGAGATGAAAAGTAAATACGAGCGGCATGGACAGCAGCCTCCGCACCGTAAGGAACACATACTCCTAATTGGTGAGGGGATAGAAAAGTATTAACGGAATCACGAATTCGAAAACATATAATTTTTGCCGTCAAACGACGCCACACATTACCGATCGCAATGGGACGAATTTATCCACACTTTTTCTTAAGGCGATCAAGGTGACTCCAAAGAAAATTGGACGAACAACCATAGGTACTTTCCCAGAAGAGATAATAGAAATAAAATCACATAAAGAAATAATGAGTTGATCTTTTAAGCCAACATCATTACACATCAAAAGATCTTTAACAATCGAAGGATGAAGACCATCCAATCCACCTGCGGATCCAGAAGGGAAAGAGTTGATAGCTTTCAAGAGTTCGGAGGCAGACACTCGAGACATTAAGGAAGCAGAAGGAGGAGGATCCGGCAAACTGAAAGAATTAGAAGGAGGTGGATGTTTCTTCTTTAAATCTTTTAAGATATTAGCGTCTGGTGCAACTACTATATCGTCGGAAGTAAGTAAGGGAACCGCACCACGAATATCTCCATCAACAATCTTGTTTCCAACCATCTTGATGTTGAAAGAATCAGTGAGATGAGCTCGTTTTCCGTCGTTTTGTTGAAGGGCAAGGAATTGCATCACGATGATTGTCGAGCCAACAACGAACTCCTTGCTTAACCCAAGTAGTGAGATTCGTCACATGATCAGACTGTTGTGGTACGCGCAGAACAGCATAAGGAAAGAAGAATACATCCAGGTATATACATCGTTTGTTCTGCCCGCTTGACTAATCACTTCATGGAGAGCTTCCGCCACTGCAGAACGTGCACCTCTGGGGACTCGACGTAGAAGAGGAACAGAAGACTTTAATCTACTAAGCAACTTCTTAGTTTCAGATAGCGAGGACTTGAGGGCATTGGAATTGCTGTGGACGAGACTGGAAGACGATGCCGGAAAGAGAACAGGAGCAGTAGAAAATGAGACACTCGTTCTACTAGAATCCTGATGAGTTTTGCCAACATGAATAGAGAGTCCTCTTGAACTTGCAAAACATTTGCCGCAATGAGGGCAAGAAGCCTCATTTGAACACGTCGGCAACAAGGCATAAACACTAGAGGACAACACATTATCCGATGAGGTCAGAATTCAAAATTTAAAATTTAAACTCTCTACCCCAACTACCCCCGTGGGCCGATTTTGCTCATTAACGAACGAACTTAGCCGAGCTATTTAGCCTAGAAATAACATAATAATATTGGGTTCCAATATCTTTAAAATTATGGCCGCTAGCGTGTAATTATATAAATATATATTTTCAAAATTTCAACACCCTCCCCCGACCACCCCCTTAGGCCGATTTTGCTCATTAACGAACTAAGCCGAGCTACTACGCTTAGAAAGAACATAATAAAATTTGGTCCAAATATATTCAAAATCATGGCGGCTAACGTGTA
>JAGDQP010055916.1:0-13043 GCA_022664845.1 Lepisma saccharinum
TTTTTCAACTACAATGATAATTCATTCTCAAGAAATCACTCATATACGACCATGCTTTTATAACCTGTCCCGAATTCTAAACAAAAGTACTGCAATACTATTTAGATCTGATTTTATGCAAACGCACATTGTAAGCTGTCTACAAAATCATACTTATTTGAATCATATATTTTTGGAATTATACATTCACTCAAAAATTTTAGATCAAAGCTTGAATCCTTACACCACAACGCTACATTATTCTAGTTCACTTAATTTTCCTTATCTTTGAGTGATAAATAGGCATAGTTGAACATTTTTGAATTGTGCTCGTAACATTAATTGAGTTTACGAATAATACACAAACGTTTCTTATTGCTTTCCTACTTCACATTATTATTGATTCGCATGCACTACCCAGCCATTATTGTTACCTAGCAAAACGAAGAGCACAGTTTGCACTGTCAGTTAATATTACTAATTAAGACTTCGTTTCGTCTAGATTTATCCTTTGAAATTTCATAACGAAATATTATAAATTGGATTCGAAACTAGATCTATGTGGCTCATGACCTGACGCCTTTTACCAGCGGACCACCAAGCTCGTCTATTAACATTGACTATATTTAGCTAGCCATTTATCTCCTCTCGCTATAATTACAATCACTCTCACTGACAAGCAAACAACCATATATATATAAATCTAAAAACACGTCATACAGGACACGTAAGTGTGGCCCGCCACTGTACACCACGTGTTGCGGTTGCCGATCGTGTTTTGTTTTCAATGTGTCACGGACCTTCCTCTTCCGTCAGCAGTACCCAGTTCACCTGCGAGTGTCGTTGTGTGCAAGTGGTGCGGTAAAATAGGCGACCTGACAGACTTCCAAAGAGGCATGATCGTTGGTGCCCGTCTGGTTGGAGCTTCAGTGACAACAGTGGCGACCATTGTGGGGGTATCGACAGGCACTGTGTCCAATGTCACGAGGGCATACACAATGCATGGGCAAACAACGTCTGCAAAGCACAACAGTGGTCGAAAGACAATCCTGACCGATAGGGACAGGAAGGCATTAAAACGGATTGTAGCAGCTAAAAACCAGACCACTGAAATGAAAATTACATCAGAACTCAATTCCGGCCTACAGAACCCGGTTTCATCAAAATAGTGCGACGGGAACTTCATAAAATGAAAATTCATGGCAGGGCCGCGATCTCCAAACCTCTGGTCACAGCAGTAAATGCGAAGCGGCGTAAGGACCACAAGGAGTGGACGCTTGATCAGTGGAAACACGTAATGTATTCCGATGAATCGACCTACACCTTGTTTCCAACAACCGGTCGTGTTTACGTATGGAGAACACCGTCGCAGGCCTATGATCCAGACTGTCTGCGCCCAACTGTAAAGCATGGGGGTGGTTCTGTTACAGTATGGGCAGTGACATCGTGGTTTTCTGCAGGTCCCATCATAGCCCTGCATGGAATGATGAATGCTAAGGCGTATGAGGCCATTTTGGGGGACCAGGTTCTACCCATGGCCCACACATTGTTCCCGGATGGTGATGGCATCTACCAAGATAATTTGGCACCCTGTCGCGCTGCAAAAACGCTGCAATCATGGTTGGAGGAGCATGACCAGGAGCTATCACACCTCCCCTGGGTCCCACAATCACCAGATCTGAACATCATTGAGCCATTGTGGTCTGTGTTAGAAAGGCGTGTTCGGTCTCATTACCCTCCACCATCATCCCTTAAGGACCTGGAGCATGTGTTGGAGGAAGAATGGTACAACATTCCACACACCACGATTCAGGAGCTGTATACGTCCATTTCACGTCGGATCCAAGCTGTTTTGGACGCAAAAGGAGGTCCCACACCATACTAGGTATGATTTTCACACTTTTTCAAACGTTTTAGATTTTTTGTCCAACCCCTATATATAATTTAATGTGATATAAAAATTTAAATAATTATATAGGTGGAAACAGCACTATGTATTATGCCTTTCCTAAATATAAAAGTTACAAAATATACATACATAACTTTAGCAGAAATTGATCCTACTATATTCATAGTAGTACTCTTCCTGAAATAATAATCGTAACTTTTGTATATATTCTACATTCGCTGCAATTTAACTACGTCAGCAGCAAAGAAGTGATTTCAAAATGCAATAAAATGGATAAAGATGTTACCCTTCACAAGTAATCATAAAAAGTGAATATGTTTGAAATGGCTCAGATCATCCAGAAGAAGACAGAGGAAATCCTTCGGAAGACACTCTTAGGAGGAAACTTTAATACGATAGAACACTTGTACCTTATATTCAACTCTTACTTTTGTTCTTAATTTAAATAATTTTCAAATTAAAATTAAATTTCACATTAAAATACCTCAAATTAATTTTGCCCTACGTACATGGAACATAAATACCCTTTGGACACTTAAATAAAAGACATATTTAAGCATTAAGGGCTAGTTTTTCATTGTCCAATTATATTTCCAGTTAACTAACTGCTAGTTAAAGTTAACCTGAACTCTAACTTTAATATCCGTATTTCATTTGCCTTTTAACTGATGGTTACTTAACTGGTAGTTAGTGGGAGCAGTGCGACGGTTGGCAATGGATTTCTACTATTTCTCCATCTAGGGAGTTGTTCAGGAATTATGAAAACAGTAGAATAGAGGATAGCACAGTAAGTTTTAAACAAAATACGCATCAAATTCACTAGTTTCTGAAGTAAGAAATATGAATGTTTGATTGCATTAAGAGATTTGTGGAATAAAGAAATAAGGTAGTAAACACACATATGTAAAGAGTTGAGTTACTATTTAAAAAAATACGTATATATGACGCTGACCTGGTAGCCGTGTGGGTTTGGGGGCTACGTAAGCGACTCGAAAGTCCCGGATTCGAATCCCGGCTGGTGCATGGATCCGAATTTGAATTAGCATCGCATTCATAATCGTGACGGACCGAATTCAGTTACTAAAAATCGCCCATACAAAATTAAGTTTACAAAGTTTATTTTTTACGTAGGCGTGACGGTTTTATATCGATGGCCCGCATATCCTTATACACTCTCGGAAAATAGATAAACTCCACGTTATGGCCGCAGCTTCCGTGCTATATGTAAGGCTCTATACTCTTTATTTCCTTGTAAACAATTACCATGCATACTTCTATAAGCACCTACCGGCAACCTAGCTTCGAAAAAGTGCTACGAAAAGCTACATGCCATTATCATTCCATTAATATGCAGTTCATCAACATACAATAAGCATAGCCCCATGAGGAGTTATGGCGAAACTTTGTGTTATGAATTACACGTATTTTGCCACAAGAAACACGGACAGTATCTCGGGCCAGTCAATAGTTGAAGTCCAGTTCGATGCTTTCTTTATACACGATGTACATGGGGTTCTAAAAAATGCATGTTTTAACCCCCAACGCGAAAGAAAGTAGATAGTCCCTAGCACATTTCCCTATTTCTCTCTCATTTTACACCTTCATTTCAAAACTTACCTTTAGGATGTGAACACTTCTAGGCACGATAGGAATGTTACATTTCTCTTGTAAATTTTACGTCTTTTGCGGCCCATAAAGTAAAGTAAAGCGGAACCAAACAGGTAGTTCCAAGAACATGAGCGCGATTTCAAGCAATTACAAGCAAGAAATATAATAATTGGAATTAATGATTTTTTCATGAAAGAGTTCATAGGCAGTGAACAAATTTCTTCGGTTTTTGGATGCGTTTTATTTCGCTCGGTTGCAACTAACAAAGTAATTAAGATTTTAAGTTTGGGAGAATATAGCCAGAATTAGAGCTTGTAAACAGAGTTTTACAGTTTTGTTCCTATTTATTAATTGTAACAAAAATGAGGTTGTGCTCAAGAATTTTCGGGGGTTACACATTTGGTGGTCTAACAGAATCTCTATATATATATATACTTCACAGTAATTATAAAAAAGCACACAACAGGTAGTCAGCGAAGTTCATGTACTTCATGAAATTGAATATGAATGTTTACACTTTATTTGTTACTCGCAACTAGTACTCTCGCAAGGGAAATGGGATATGGTAAGGTGAAAAGTGGGGTGATGTTTAATAATGTTATTGTTTTTCATTATCATTTTATGAGTATTATGTTTGCTTCATAATCATATGGATAAACTTCGCTTCTGGAACCCCTGCATCCGCCAGCTACTGATCAACGTGTACGTTCTACAGTATTCATCCCCTTGTAAATAATTCACGAAGTGGGGTAAAGAGTTATTTAATCATCTTGTTTCCATTAGCTTTATTATTTGCTGGGTAAACTTTACTTAATGACAAACAAAAAGATGTAAAATTTGCAACACAAATGTAAGATTTCCAACATGGGTGGAAGTGTTGAATTTCAAAATTTAACGAAGTTTCGAGTCATGGAAGTATCGCAAAAATTAGTTGGGACTGTTTATGTGGTTGCGTGTTGGGAATGAGCACATGGAGTATATGACAAAAGTCATGGGCATCGCGTATAATGAACACAATTTTGTAACCTGACCTTAAATAATCGTATTTACTCACTCGACACGTACATGATTTTTCGTAGAAAAGTGGTGTCATTCATAAATCGAAGTATCGCTATTAGTATTCACACGCCGCCATGTTTGTGTGTTGATCAACTGGATTGAGTATTTAACGAAATAATAATGACACAGTTTTTTTGTGATACTTTTCGTATTCCTGGCACTAGGAGTTTATAGAAACGTCAGTAATAATTATTTGCAACGGAATGAGTGGTATAGCTTGTACACATGAGTCAATAACTTCAGGAAGCTGCCAGTCATCAAGATGATCGTTTTTCTATTATCATTATTGTTTGGGGAATATTATGAGTTTCTCTCACAATCATACGGAAAATCATTACTTACGGGGTCACAGCTTCCGTCAACTACTGATACATGTATACGTTCAGCACGTTGTAAATAATTCACACATAACATCTAGCAACAACTAGAAATCCAAAAAGCGTTTCTAAATATCATGTGTTGTTATTATTTTGTTAAATAAGCACTCGTGTTGATCAACACATACAAATATGGCTACATGGGCAAGAATACTAACGACCTACTTAATATTCATACTTCATGTTATGAATGACACGTATTTTGATAGAAAAATCACGGACACATGTCGAGTAGCAAAGGCACCTAAAGTTACCTTACAACATTTTTTCATTATATGCGATGCACCTGCCTCTTAACATTCACTCAATGCGCACTCTCAACTCGAAATCAACTAAACTTCGAGACACTTTTTCACTACAACCTTCGTTATATTTTCCGTTTCAATGCTTACACACAAATTGAAAATATTACATTTCTTCTGTAAATTTTACATTTCTCGAGCTCCAAAAGTAAACATCGCGTTTCAACACCACACACTTCCATCATTCTTGTAACTTTTACATTTTGTGGGAGTGTAAACACAAACTGGCTTCATGCCCAAGCGAGCACAAAACAAAAATTTTCGTACCGCACCTAACTGAATCGGAATTTAAAAAAATACAAAAAGATGTTAAAAAGTTGGATGGAAGAACTGTGATGTTCTCTTTATGTATAGTAATAAAATTATATCATCCTCTTCATCGGAAGAGGATGAATCTGAAATCATATGCAACATCTTTCACAGGTGGCAATTGCCAAACTTTTTTAAAACCTCCAGTTAGCGCGTTAACTGGAGGTAGAAGTACGGGTTAATTTAACTACCAGTTTGCTCAGTTTAACTGTTGGTTATGCATTGGTTAACTTGACATTGAAAAACGGGTAAACCGCCACTTAGAGTTTAACTGTTAGTTACTTGCTAACCTGTGCTTTAACCAGACAATGAAAAACTAGCCCTAACTGTTGTAAATTTGTTTGATGCGGTGAAACTGAATGAGGTCCAAAACAATTGATTAAAAGTTGTAGCAAGATAGAAGCATAAAATCTTTTGTTTGCATATTTTCAGTCTTCTGTTTAAATTCACAGACTACACTTGAATAGCGGGGAGTATCCGACACATATATAGATAGCTGTACGGTGTAAACTGCATATGTCCTTGTACACTAACCTCAATTAGTATTGTCTGGCGCTTAAAAGAAAACATTATGTTTTTATATTCACCGTCGTACGGCGCCTACTGCATATACCCTTGCACACTAACCTCAATTAGTACTATCTGGTGCTTAAAAGAAAACCTTTTGTTTTTATATTTCCAGTCTTGAGTTTAAATTCACAAAGTCAACACTTGAACTTAGGTGAGTTTCCAACACCTATATGCACAGCTCTATCAAGGTAGGTTCCACGCGCATTTTGTCGTCTGGATTCTCGCTGGTATGACGTCAGCCGCAGTCAAGAAAGTAAGAGGATGGGATAACATACAAACACAAGCTGCACCCATGCGTTTTAACACAGAGAAGGGACATAGGCTAATTGGCAAAATTATTTGCAATTAGATTTTTTTGTGTCTGGTGTGTCATTAGTTCCAAACTGATATTTAATAAAACCAGGTGGACATGTTATCGCACCAAGGCGTCTGTGCAAAGTGCAGGGACTTGGGAGACGATAACACAAATTCTTCTGAAATAATCAAAGCACTTTTTCGATAGTGCACGTTCTATAACAGCAGCAATATTATCAGTTTGCCAGTTATCAGTGTTAAGATAATATTACCAATATTTTTCTTAACATGCGACATTAAGAAGCATTACATGTTGGGTTTATGAAAACATTTTATTATTTTTTTTTTCACCAACCTTTTTAATTTTTGATAATTCTCTTTCGAGATAAGATATTTTGTTTTCTAAAGCTAGAATTTTCCTCTGCATCTCAAAAGTTACGTTTTTAATAAACAATTCTCCGACAGCAATCCTTCAAATTGACTGTCACTTACAATAATTGGATCATTGCTTGTAGCAGCAGAATCTGTTAAATTTATAACCAAACTTTGAGGTTTTTAAGATATCTGACACAAGTTTCTTCCGATTTATCTCTTCACATCTTGCACTACATGCTTTGTTTGGATCTTCCGTCAACATTCAACGTCCGTAAACAATAACAAATGAGATTCTGCAGAGTCTTTTAATTTTATTTTTCCTGGGTTAACCAGTGCCGAATCTACAGATTTTGCTGTGGGGGAAAAAGTTAAGTTTGGCCGTCCTTTCCACAGCTCTTTTGTCGCCCTTTTCATAGTTTTTTTTTCTTAAGGCAAACAACACGACCGGCCGACCCGATGGCCACAACATTGTCTCGCATCACGTAGTGTACTTTTGTTATCATCTCTGTGAATATCGTGGCATCGCTATTATTAACTCCAGTAAGGCAATAGACCTGACTATTGAAGATGAAAGTAGGTTGTATGGAATTGAACTTTTGAAATTTTGAACACCTTTAGGTCAATTTCAATTTAAACGGCAATTTTACTTCCTGATTACTACAATCATTTTTTAATCTTTACATGTTTGTCGCCCGGGGCGCTTACCACTGGGGTTAACAGAGCAATTCAGCTTTCAAATCGCGAATGTAATCTGATTCATCAAAATGTTCAGAGTAAATATATGAATTGTCCGGATTGAAAGTGTCCTCCTACAAAAATACACCCAATTGTTACGAAGTTTTTCTTTCAGAAACCTATGGTATTTTATTATTTTATCATGTACCTTACCTCTGTTTTTGCAAGCAGTAAGAGCAGTGATCCCGCCAGACCCCCCCCCCTGAGGGGGTGTACACCCAAAGTCTCAACAACGCCCTCCAACTTAGAAAGTTTTGTGGGAAAAATCGAAAGAATAAAATAGATACAAAACTGCACTTACACCCTCCCGAATTTGACTTTACCCACCCCCCACTTAACTGAAAATCCTGGCGGAAACCCTGAGTAAGAGCACACGCTGATGGCATGTTGTAAATGTAATTTCAGAAATACAAAATACACTAAATCTAACACAAACACATACGAAATGATAAAACCAAACCACACTTTGATATATCACAACACACATTAGTAAGCCCGCGCTCCCTATTTTAATTCTCGCGCGCCTCGAATCTTGTCGGCTAATGACGTCACTTGCTACCTTGTTTCTTTAGCTTTCTTGGCTCTACGGTGTATACTGCTTGTGCTATTGTACACAAACCTCAATTGCTACTGTCTGGTGATTAACATTTACCAGTGGTTTCTTTTTCATCAAACACTATGGAAGCTTCCAATGAGTTCGAATATTCTGTATAACGTTCCCAGTTGATACAAATAATTACATATGTGTATATTTTCCTCAATAACATATTAGGATATAGGAGGACGCCTGAATACAATAACATAACGTTGGGTTATTAAGGCAACATTTTCGTGAAAACTGATAAACACATATATAGACCTAGAGTAATTCACAACATCAGTTGTTTGAATAAATCTACTAAGCTATTTCACTAATTTACCTTCCAACAAGATGTTATTTAACCTCCACGTCTTCGAAGGTTGCTTTTGGCACTCAGGCGATTACATGTTAGTCTTAAATAATTATCTACCGTGCAGCTCGTGGTTAATCATAAAAGCGATGCGCACGAACGAGAACTCAACTGACCTATTGCACACTACACTCAGAACACGCCAGCAGCCAGACAACTACCGATGGGCCAAAATTTATTTTCCACACATGAGTTTTGTTTTCAGAGACTAATCATTGGAATACTATTTTTATTCATCGTTAGGGTTCCCAAGTTTGGTATACTGGTAACATCAAACTTTTAAGATTCACTCATGAAATAGTAATTTTAATGCGTTTTAAACATTTAATATACTTTCGAAACAATATACACAAATGAAGTTACTCGCAAATAATAAAACTACATGAAAATAATATAAAAGTCTTTAAGAATAACTATTAGTCAAAAAGTTATTTCACCTGGAAAAGTTCAGCTGTTTTCACTGCCATGTACTGCGCATCACATATATTACTTGTTAATGTCAAATAATGAAGTTTTAAGTAGCCCATTATAACTTCAGTGTTCTATTTTAACTTCAATTAAACTATTTTCCAGATAAAAACCTAAACGCGTTCAAATTAGTAATCAGGGACGTATAATATTTACACACTTTGCATAATACGGGAATCCTGGAATTTGCTCACTTATTGAAATTGTAGAACAGCAATTGTAGAAAGTGTAGCGCCATGTTTATGTTTTAGCATAAATATACAAAACCTGAGAAGCCACTCTCTGTCTGTATCAATTTGCAGTCCTGTAAATATAGGGTGTATCAAAAGTCATAGCTGTAAAAGAAAATACGAGCAGCAGGAAAAAAAAATATATGGGCTTCAGATGTGGGTTCAGGCACTTCGATTTATGACGCCATTTTAATCTTGTAAAGCTAAAAGGACCCTTTACAGTAGTTCTTGCGCTGTTATCAGCCTCTATGGCACGCTAGTGTCTGAACAAAGGTGATACAAAGAAACTTACTTCAGATTTCTGCATAGATACCATCTTGAATAGTGTTTTTAAAATACCGGAAAAATTGGTCGCCGCAAAAAAAACGTTTTTTTTTATTTTTCGTGCTACTTTGGAAAAACTGTGTTTTTTTTTTTACTTTTACGGGGTCCCTGACAACATTTTATGATCAATGATTTAGTTAAAATGTTAGTTGATGTTCAAAACATATATATAGAAAAAATCCGCAATCGCACTGCATCTGACAAAGATTTGAAGCAAAGTGTACGTTTTCTGGGTCTGAGTCAGGAAAGATGCCTTAGGGCCAGAAGGGAACAGAACGTTTCTCTCATGTACAAGGGTGCTAATGAGATATATTGCATTCCTAATGTAAATTGAAAGTTTTTTGTACATCTTTTAACGTAAGATTATTTGATTGTACTAAACCTAAACAAGAAATGCATTAGCTGTGTTAAGTAGTGGATATTGGTGACGAAAAGACAAAAAAAAATTCGTCAATAAAACCACGTTTTTTTTTCTTCGCGGAAAAAAACAATTTTTTCTGCTTTTTTCCCCAAAAATTTTCGGTTTTTTCCAGGCCTTTAAAACACTAATCTTGAAAGAACCCTTACCATATTAATTGCGGAAATATATATGAAACTATATCTGAGCCCAGCTTCTCTTCATCTACTTTTGCATAGAGGATTGCGTGCCATATTGACTAAGTCAGTGATTCCGCCAGACCCCACTAAGTTTACCTCCAATGTCTCGACATCCCCACCCCAACTTTAAAATTTTTGCTGTGAAAAATCCGTAGAAACCGTAAAAGAACTTTACTTACAGCCTCCCAATTTTCACTTTACAACTCCAAATTGAAAATCGTGGCGGAAACCCTGAACTGATTGAATGCAGTGTTTCTTTCAACTATGCTTTGATTTGATTTGATTTATTGCGTTCCTTAGACCAATACATTGTACTCATTTGCACATATGGTATAGAACATGTCCATAATAAGAATACATATTTTCTTAAATTACATAGAATACATAGAAAATTGTTTTGTAGCAGTTTTTCGACATAATTCACTTTCATTATCACCTATTTTCTTTACCCTTATAATATTTAGTCTTGCAAGTACTCATCAACTGTATAGTAAGTTTTGTTTGTCAACATTTTCCTAACTTCACGACAAAATATATTGATATCCTTAAAGTTTTTTAAAGTTTGTGGCAATTTATTGTATAGGGCTATACCGAAGTAATGCGGTGATCTTTCGAAAATTTTTGTTCTGTGGGACATTTGTCTAAGATCATTTTTCATTCTTGTGTCGTGTCTATGTATATCAGAATGTGTAGTGTAGCCATCAAGGTTACTTTTTATCAGCTTTAACACCTCGTATATGTACAAACATGAAACTGTTAACAAATTTAATTTCTTGAAAATTTGTCTGCAGCTCGCACGTAAATGTGTGTGTGTAATGATTCGAATAACTTTTTTTTGTAGTCTAAAAACTGTCAATAGCCCACTTGAGGATCCCCAAAAGAGAATACCATATTTTGCTCTCGAATAAAATGTACCATAAGGATATCAATGCCTTTTTATTTAGAACAGTTGAGAGAGATCGTATTAAGAAGATATTAGTTGATAGTGTACGACATAAATTTGTTATATGCGTTTTCCAACTTAGTTTGTTGTCAATATAAAGCCCTAAAAACTTAGTACTTGAGACACATTCTGTGGTGGTGTTACTTATGGTTAATTTGGAATAAGCTGGGACAGCAGTATACGAAGGAAAGAAAAAAAGACAATTAGTTTTATTGGCATTTAGGATTAAATTATTATGATAGAACCATTTTTCAAGTTTATTGGAAGCAGCATTTATGTTATCTTGCAGTTCTGAAGCATTACTGCCTTTAATTAGGATGTTGGTATCATCAGCATACAAGACCATAGTCCCTTGGTCAATATGTGATGGAAGATCATTTATGTATATCAGGAAAAGTAACGGACCCAGAACTGATCCTTGAGGAACACCTAAATTGACAAGGGAGGGTTTGGATTATATTTTTTGTTTATGCATGTTTTGATCCGTGTATGTGAGTTCAACATACTGATGTCGATTTTTTAAATACGATGAAAACTATTCATTAGTAGTTCCGCGTATCCCATAGGAAGACAATTTCGATAAAAGTAGTGAATGATTAACACAATTGAAGGCTTTGCTTAAATCACAACATATTGAAAATGGATGATTTACTGTCAATAGCAGATACTATTTCTTGTATGTAACTTAAGATAGCAGTAGTAGTAGATCTATTTTTTAGAAAACCATGTTGTGAGTTAGAAATAATTTTGTTTTGATCCAGATGGGATAATAGTATTTTTTTCATAATACTTTCGATAATTATGGAAAATTTAGATGAGAGTGATATGGGTCGATAATTTTCACAATTACGTTTATCCCCTTTTTTATGTAGTGGCCTGATTAGTGACCACTTTAAATTTTCTGGAAATTGCCCATGATTAAATGATGCATTAATTAAATCAGACAATGGCGTAGCAATAGCATGTATACATCTCTTTATTACAAACTCAGGTATTTCATCAGGCCCTGCAGAACTACGGTCTTTAAATTTCTTTACGATAGCAATTATTTCATAAGGATCTGTGGGTGTAAGAAAGAAGGAATTTGAGACATGTGGTATTGGATGGGGCTCGTCTATAAACATTGCAGCATTTGGCCTTGCATTAAGGAGTTTATCTACAACATTGTTGAAGAAAGAGTTGAATATCTCTGCAATTGCATGTGGGTCATTGCAGATCTGATTATTTTCTGTTTTAAGTTCTATATTTCCTGAAGCTTTATTGTTCATATTGGTTTCCTGTTTTATCAAGTTCCACGCCATTTTTGTTTTATTATCTGCTTTATTTATCAGGTTGTCATAATAGGAACTTTTTGCTTGCTTTATGACCTTTCTATAAATCTTCTTGTAATTTTTAAAATATTCAATAAATTTTATGTTAGTAGTTTGTTTGCTTATTAAATTGAGTGTTTTCATTTTTTGACATGATCTTCTAATGCCATTTGTGATCCATTTATTTCGCCTTTTATGGTTTACTCGTACGGTTATATGTGGGGAACATTGGTCAAACCGTAATTTGAATTTAGTTAGGAACAGGTTAAACATTTCATCAACTGAAATATACTCAGTTGCAAATATGCTTGACCAGTCTTCCATTTCTAAGCACTCAATAAAACTGTGAATATTGTTTTCTCTGAAATCTCTCTTTTTTATTTTCATAGTATGACTTTTTGAAGTAAAAAAGTTTTGAATCGTGATAACTTGTCCTAAATGGCTGTTAAGTCCGAGGTTTAATATTTCCGATGTGTATATATCTGGTTTGATGTTCGTGATAATATTGTCAATTGTTGAACACGATGTTTTTGTGAAGTGTGTGGGTGATATTATTGTCGCAGTTAAATTGAAAGAACTTAGGAGATTCAAAAACATTTCGCGTTTTTTGCTTGGTGTTTGTAAATCTATGTTAAAATCACCGCATATTATAATTGAGGGATACTTCCGACTTAATTTACTTAACAACAGTTCCGTATTACGTA